>OVBA01003408.1:0-28140 GCA_900406435.1 Lepidium aucheri | reverse complement strand
CAAAGATAGGTCATATTTCTAACAAGTTCTCAAACTAGCACAAAGGACAAATACACTACGAGACAAAATGAAAACAGAACAAAACCTTCAGAAGCAGAGAATTGATCATAAAACAGAGCAAGATAATGACAATAGATAAATCTAGGATAATAAACATGAATCTAGAGGATAGGAGGTGATTAATCAGCGGTAAACTCGCCGATCCAACCTCACCAAGCTATATACGGCGATTTCTAGACCGAGACAAGCTAGATCCACCCATACTCATGGTGAAGACCCCTTTCCGATCTGGCCGATCCATTACGACACTAGCCGTTATCATGCCTAAAGTCCAGCCCAATACATCTAATGACCGATCCACATGCTAGATCTCTCTTCGGTGGATCAAACCATCTCTCATATGACACTTGGTCTCCGATTCCCTTAGCACTAGCTTTAGGTTTCGGCCCAAATCAGATCTCTCTTGATCAGGGAGAGATCGGCCTTAAGCTCGGTTATATGAGAAGATATCGGATCAGATCCATGTTTGCTAAGCGAGTGGATCAGAGATTTCACCTCCGATCTTCCTATCCTCGAGATCCACAAGGATCTACTCACTTCTCATGATTTGAGANAAACAGCAATAAGAAAATAAACAACAGAAAGTAAAGATGAAGATCAAATAAACTTAATGCATTAAACTTAAATCGGATTCAACAAAGTACCTTAACAATCTTAAAAAAAAGCAATAACAAAAATAGAGAGAGTTTCTTTGCTAAAACATCAGATAGTCCTATAAAATGATGATTAAAGAGTATTTATAGGGTTATTTGCATAACCCAAATGATCAAACCGACCTAAGTCGGTTAACTAGAAATCTTCTCCTCGCTGTTCTTTGGCGAGCTTGGACACCGAGGAGTGTTTTTTACTCTGTCCTCGCAGGTTGAGGCCGAGTGGAATGGTTCGAGTGTGATAAATTAGTTTTCCCTCGCGATAGATAGGTTGAGGCTGGCGACTGAGGTTTCCTTCCGTTTGTGATCCGAGCAATCCTCGCCATGCAAACCGCGAGGCAGCGATCCGAATCTGAGCAACTCCTTTTCCTTAGTAGCTGGTTCCAATAGCTTTAGCTCCATTTTAAGCTCCTTTTTGCTTCTTTTCCTAGAAAAACTCCAAAACTCCAAATGCAAATACAAAAAGTGCAAAACTAACCTAAATGGACTGGAATGCATGGAAAACCTATCTAATCGGATGCAAAACAATCTAAAATAGGGTTCTAAAACCGTTAAAAATCACACTCATCAGTCGATGATTTGTACTTCCATAACGTGTGTCTCAAGTGCATTCCATCGAATCGTAAGTTCGGCTGGTTGGTCAACTAAATCTTCAAAGAGGCTTATCTTTTTTTTTCTCCATGATTCCTTGATCTATTACTCGTGTTTGATCGTGTGCCTCATCCCTAAGTCTCCAAAGACTCCAAAGTAAGCTCTTATTCACCTGAAAGATACTCAAAACAAGAAAATATGTGATTAGATCTATCTAGGACTCTAAAATGCACATTTAAAGAAAAGTTAAACTAAAATGAATGAATGTTATTTATAAGTGATGAAAACGAATCCAAAAATATGCATGAAAGTTTATCTAAATATGATGCATATCACCCACCCCAAACCATCATCAATTTCGAATGATCTCTTTTCAAAATATTGATAGTAATAACTCAATGATGGTTGAATTATTAACTCTTTAAATTGTTTATTTTCCGAATTCCATAACTTAATTCTCTTTTCATCACTTAGATTTTGGTTATCTTGTAATTGCAACTAGCATATACGAAATGCATGAAGTATTTAAAATTAATAAAATGCCTAAAGTGATCTTGCAAATTAATAAAATGATAACTAAGTTTTAAAAAAAAACAAAGTTGAAAGAAAGAAAACATAAATATCTTCTCTAAGAAATTGTAGTGTTTAAAATTCTCTAAGGAATTTTAGTGAATGAATAGAGTTCTATAATCAAATTAAGAATTAAGAAATTGTAGATTAGACGTACATCAGAAGATTGTTGCATGCCTCTCTTGTTTCTATTTTCTGATATATTTTTTTTGTTAACGGCAATATTAATATTGGACCACAATGGCCGGCCTATTAGCCAAATTCCTACATAAATCTTGTAGGCGATGAGACTCAATCCCTAGGTGTATGTGCACCTGCCTTTTAGTGGACGTACCACTAGCCACTGAACTAAAGGTCACTTGCTATTTAATAAATAATTTTTTATTTCATTAAATATGTGAATGGACAAAGTGAAAGCTGATAGTCCCATCAATAGAAAATCTTTACTTTTTCTGCAAAAACATTCAAAGCCAGTGGTCAGATCCGTTATGACATTTGGGGGGAGTTGCCACCAGTTAAAAAAAAATATTGTCATTTTGTTATGTAATTTTTCATTAGTTTTAATTCATGCCACCACCAATATAAATTATGTTTCCCCCACATGTTAAAATGCCCACGCACACATAATATTTATTTTTTAAATTTGTATGCCCAAGCCCAAAAATATATAAAATATAAACTAGCACTAATTCTACAAAACCCTAACATTTTATTTTTCATTCAACTTTTTCTATCTCTCTTTGATTCTGTTTGACTCTTTCTTCCATCTCTTACTTTTGGTCGCAGTGTCCCAGAGCATATTAAAGAGGTGAATTTCTATATTGTATTTTATTGATATTTTTTTTTCACTTAATTTTTGTGTAAAATTGCAAATTATGATAGTATAAGCTAATGTAATTATTATTGAGTGGCAGGAATTATAAATTGTTTACATAAATGTTATTATGTTTATTGATTAAACTAGATTTTTTATTAGAGGCCTTATAATTCTTTAACTTATAATACAAATTTTGTTTGTTTAATAGATATGGAACGGTATTACAAAAGAGCTTGTGCTTCAACATCTAATACCAATATCGATGATTTGCCATGTGATCCTGCTAAAAGGAAAAATATAACAGACTATCATCCAAATCAAAGAGATAAGGTAAGATGCAAGTATCTAGCTAGGGGTCCATGTCAACCATATGGCCATGATTTTAAGAAAATTCATATAGGAAATGCATTGAGACGATTTAATCCAGCTTGGTTTGACTTGCATGGTACTTGGTTTGAGTACAGCATATCAAAAGAAAGAGCTTTTTGTCTATGTTGCTACTTATTTAAAGATGATGTAAGAAAGCAAGGTGGAATGATGCTTTTGTGAAATAAGGTTTTTCTAGTTGGAATAAACCCGAGAGACTAGCCACTCATGTGGGTAAACTCAATAGTTCTTACAATAATGCTGCTGGAAATGTGAGAACTTGATGAATTAAGGTCAGTCTATCGTTCATGCTCTATCTAAGCAAGATGATGTGGTGAAGAATGAGTATCGGATTCGCTTAAATGCTTCTATTGATGCTGCTAGATTTTTGTTAAGACAAGGATTACCATTTCGTGGTCATGATGAGTGAGAGGATTCCCCTAATAGAGGTAACTTCTTAGAGCTTATGAAATACACAGGAAAACATAATGATGTTATAGGCAAGGCCATTTTGAATAATGCTCCAAGAAATAACTAGATGGTTTTTCCAATGATTCAAAAAGATATTGTTCATGCTTGTGCTGAGGAAGTATTGAAAGTTATTATTGAAGAAATTGATCATGGTGTATTTGGTTTGTTGGTTGATGAGTCTGCTGATGTTCTAACAAAGAACAAATGACTGTCATTTTTTGATATGGTTATAAAAGTGGGGCAGTGAAAGAAAGATTTGTTGGAGTTGTTCATGTTAAAGACACATCTTCTGTATCTCTGAAAGCTGCTATTGATGATTTGTTTGCCAAATACCAATTGAGTTTTAAAAAGCTGAGAGGACGAGGCTATGATGGAGCAAGCAATATGAAAGGTGAATTTAATAGACTTAGATCGTTGGTTCTTAGAGAAAATAAAACAGTATATTATGTCCATTGTTTTGCTCATCAACTTCAGTTAGTAGTGGTAATGGCAATTGCAAAAAAACACTTTTATATTGGAGACTTTTTTGACATGGTTTCTACTTTGTTAAATGTGGTTGCAGCTTCATGCAAACGTATGATTCGAGAAAGTTATCGAAAAAAGGTGCTAGAAAGGATTAGTTGTGGTGAGATTAACACTAGAACAAGTTTGAATCAAGAAATCTCTCTTCAAAGACCTGGAAATACTCGATGGGGTTCTTATTATAGAACATTGATGCGATAGTTGAGTTGTTTTCTTCTATTGTTGACGTTCTTGAGTATATCCAAGATGAAGGCTTAGAGGACTCCAAAAGATGCCAAGCATATGGTCTTCTAAAGTATTTTCACATGTTTGATTGTGTGTTTTATATGCAATTAATGCTTCTTATTTTGGGACTAATTGAGAATCTATCCATGGCTTTGTAAAGGAAAGATCAAGATATTTTGAATGTCATGTCACTGGTAGAGTCAACTAAGCGAGAGTTACAGAGGCTTAGAGATGATGGATGGGATTCACTAATGCTTAAAGTTTCATCTTTTTGCAAGAACATAATGTTGAAATGATTTTCATGGACGAAGATTTTGTTGATCCAAGGAAACCAAGAAGGAGAACCAACATGCATCATTATAAGGTCAACTGTTTTTATACTGTTCTGGATTTGCAGCTTCAAGAGTTCAATGACCGCTTTACAGAAGTAAACAAAGATTTACTTATATGTATGGCTGCCTTAAGTTCTCTTGATTCATTCCAGGAGTATAATAAAGAAAAGTTGGTGAGATTGGTTAAGTATTATCCAGACGACTTCACCTATGGAGAGCTTTTTTCTTTTGAGCAACAACTTGATATCTACATTGACAATATGCGCAATGATGATCGATTTAAAAATCTAAAGAATTTGGGCGATCTTTCTATTTTGATTGTAAAAACCTAAAAGCACCTTGCACATCCTTTGGGTCTTAACTTTACCAGTTGCTACTACAAGTGTTGAGAGGTGTTTTTCTGCAACGAAACTGGTGAAGGCAACAACACGCAATCGAATTGGAGACCAATTTTTAAGTAATTGTCTTGTGTTTTTTATTGAGAAAAATTTATTTGAATCTATTTCAAATGAAAAAGTGATCAAAAAGTTTCAAATGTTAAATGAGCATAGGGTACTTTTGTGAGAATTTTTTGAAATTTTTTAATAGGTTTAAAAATTTATTGATGATTTTATAAGTTATTATTGTGTCACTTTTTGCCCCCAATAAATGAAATCCCTAGATCCGCCACTGCCAGTGGTTAATACAAAAAAAATTATGAACATATACAAATCATGCAAAATATACAAAGCAAAGGCTAAAATTGAGTATCTGATATTCTTTTAACAAATTTCCAATATTTTCTATGATGTTTGCCATAAAAATTCTTTCTCCTAATTTCGTGACTTTCATGTCACTTACTTGAGTCCCATAATATGCATTGTCATTCGCCGTACATTCCATTAATTGTCCCATTACCTTGACAAAATCCTTATCTGAAGCGTTTAAAATTCTAATAAATTAAGTAGTCTCATTTGTAACCATTATCACTTTTTTTTAATGTGGGCATCATATCTAGAAACTCAAAAATAATCCTCCCTTTATTCTTCCAAACACCAAGTATTCCTTCAATAACAGAGCATAAAGATGTATGATATCGATTAAACAATTCTTGTTTGTTTCTAGGAGGAGGACCATTGTTAAACTATGACATGTAATACCTAACAATTGTGTGTCATCTAAATGGCACCAAAGAACTTTGTTTGTTTGGATAGCTAGAATCAACTAGATAATACTTGTCTTCTATAGGCAAAGGAAATTCAAAAATCATTGTCTTGCGCTATTGTGAGAATTGTTGTATCATGACATGAACTCGCTGCTCCATACCAAACTTATATGTATAACATATTCAGATCACATATAGTCATTATATTAAATGATGTTGTATTGTGTTGATTCGAATACATTCCTTGTATTTCATGCTTCACTTTAACTCATATGTGAATTCCATCCATGGCTCCAATAAATCTACTAAAATAAGAGTCAGAAATCCAGCTTAGTTCTTCTCTTGTTGTGTTCTTGATAAAATCACAAAAAAATAACTCTATATTTCTAAGAACTTCAAAAAAGTTCCTATTCACTTTGCTCAAATCATAACTCAACATCTCTTTGAGCCTTGTTGTGCCCACGTATATGTGAAAACATGACTACACTCTTCAATGTTGTAAATCATATCAATCTCGTTTCCAATTCACCACAAAGTCTTCGAAAAAAATCAAGTGACATTCATAGTAGCAAAAGACAAATAACATTATCTACTTGAAATCGACGCCATATACTCACATATCCTAAATCATCATCGGTTTTGAGTTGGTTCCCTTTTAAAATATTGATTGTAATAATTCTATGATGGTTGAATTATTAATTCTTCAAATTATTCAATTTCCAAATTTTCTAACTCAATTCTTTCCTCATAACTTAGATTTTGGATCTCTTGTAATCTCAATTGACATATACGAAATGCTTGAAATATTCTAAATTAATAAAATGCATGAATGATATTGTAAATTAATAAAATGATGATTAAATTGAAAAAAAACATATTTTCTCCAAAAAATTAAAATGCCAAAACTTCTCTCATAAATTGTAGTGAATGAATATAATAATATAATCAAATTAACTAAAAAAATGTTAGATTGGACGTATACCAAAAAATGGTGTATATCTCTCAGTTTTCATGTTTTTTGATTTGAAACAAATTATTTTTATTTTATTATTTTTTTGTACTGTAACACTAAATATGTGAATGAAAAATAGCAAAAGAAAACATATAATCTCAGTTGTAGGAAATCTATAGTTTTTATGCAAAACATTCAGTATTCACTATACCAGTTATCGTTATATGTAAAAACAGAGAATTCAAGTCTATAGATACGCATCATAACATAAGTTGACAAAAAAAATCATGAACCGATGCATCGAACCGACCAGATTGAGTTCCAGTTATTAAATTAAAAAAATTAAAAAAATTAAAAAAATTAAAAAAAGAAAAATTAGGCGCGTGGGGCCAACGCATGTCGGAGGGAAGTGAGACAGCACGCCACCTCCGTTGATTATGCAATGAAGCATTTGGCTTTGTCTCTCTCTTCTCCATTATTTGGTTTTGGTAATATTTCTCGTCTCGAGCCCCGTGCCTTCTCTTCCTTTTTCTTTACTTTCTCAGCTTTTCAATTTTTTTTCATTTTTTGTTATTTTTTAGAATGTCACACGTTTCCTTACTATACTTTCGTATAATCTTTAATATGTTTCATACGTACATTTTAAAAATGCTTTCACCATCTCTGGTCGGGCGGCCTTAATCTTCTTTTTTATTGTGTTAATTAAGCAAAGTACTATAACTTGGATTAGTTTGTGGTAATTGGAATATATTCCCAACAAAACTATTGATGCTAAAACTCAACACTAGTTAGGAAATCATGGAATTTTGAATCAAACACCTTTATTAGACGTAAATATGTTACAAATGGAGATTGAACAATTCTCTAGTTCCTAGGTTCTAGGGTTTTCTCTCTCTTTTCTCGTCCGTCTTTTCTAAGGTTAAGGACTACTATTTATAGGTTTTTGGCCCTAGGTCTTCGGGTGTAGATCCTTTCGAGATTCTCCGAGATTTTCTCCTTGATTCCCAGCGAGCATGGTGAAGGTTGGCGAACAAGTCTGTTGCTCGCTTAGTCGGCTGCGTTCTTCTGGGCTTCGTATGCTCGGCCCAAAGAACTTCATGGAGCTCGCCTGGTTATTTGTTCGGCCCATCCAATTATTGTTGAGCCCGTTAAGAATTTTGGGCCTGGTACCAACAAGAGCCCCCCAGCTTTTGAAGTGGTTTAGTCGGTTCAAAAGTGTGTTATGTTGGGGATTTTTCTTATTCTTTTGATAAGTCCATATCTTCGAGGATCTAGGTTTTCCATATCTGATTTGCTTTTGTCTCCTTTCCTATTTATACCGGTCCTTAGCTCCTTTCGCTTCCCGTATTCTTAAGTGATCTCCGCGAGAATGTCTTCTTCGGACTGTGCAGACAAAGATGCTAAATCTGATGGTATTAATTCTTTCGCTTCTGAATCTTACTTTTTTGTTTCACGTCATGAGAATTACTTGTATTGTTTTTCTTTCAGGCCATAACCCTCTTTCTCGGGGAGGTCAGAATCGTCCTTGTTCGATGATTTACAAACGTCCCAATCCTGGAGAAACTTTGTCTAGTGATCTTCCTCTTGTTGGTCAGAGGAAGGTGGACTCGCATGAACACCCGGGAAAACGATCACGTGCGGCTGATGATATGGTGATTTGTACTGACCCGGAGAGAGAGGGTGGGCAACAACTTTCTCTTGCCCCTACTCCTGCTCGCGGGAAACGTTCTGATTATGTTACTCCAAAATTTCATTGGAGTTTCTCGCACACTCAGAATTGCCCTATAACCGAAGACAAAGATGCTATGTCGATTGTTCTTCGTCACTTCAAACATTGCGGCTGCATTGTCCTGTGTTTTCCGACATGGCGGAGAATGCGATTTATTCCGACATTCTGGACAGCTTCGGACAGGTAAAATAACTTTTACCAGGTTCCTTTTTGTTGTTGCATATGACGTCATTGCTTATTCCTTTGCAGGCTATCCCAGCTTTCAACCGTTATGTTAGTGTGTGCGAAGCTCGGTTTTCATCTCTTGTTGCTCATGAACCAAACAAGACAGTTGATACTTTGGCGAGCATGCTTAGTTCTGCTCAAGAAAAGGAGGCTAAAAACCTGGTCGATCTTAAGCACCTCTCAAGTCGTCTCGTTTCGGCGAACAAGAGAATCTACAAACTCGAAAGCTTATTGCAACAAGAACGTCTCGCTCGGAAATCCTCCATAGAGACTGCAATTGCTGCGGTTACTGAGGATTTATCGTCTAAGCATCACGATCATCTTTCCCGACTGCAGTCTCGTCTTGATAAGAAAGACCAAGAAGGGAAATAGAAGTGAAGGTTTCTAATGTTGATGCCCGTTTAGACATGATTGATAAGATGAAGAAAGGAGACCTTGATATCAAATCGGAGGAAGCTTGCCTTCATGATCAGTTGTCTGGGCTCGAAGTTGACCTTAGTCTCCTGGACTATTCCAACTTAGTCGGTGAGGATGTTACTACTAATCAAGAGCCTTCTTCTTTTGAGGGGGTTTCTTCAAATGGGGTTAATTCTCCTCGCCATATCTTATGACTGGCGTTTTTTCTTTTTTGCCTCTTTTTCCCTCTCTTTTAAGTTTTTTTTGTTCTTTTTCTTAATTGTTTTTCGAACATTGGCGGCGTCTTTCTCGCCTTTTGAGTAATGGTTGCATTTTCCTGTTCCAAATGTTTTTATGTAAAACATTCTTGGTTTGTTGCTCGCTAGGTGATCAGTCTAGCTTCTCGCAGTTAATCGCTGTTTTAAGCGTAATCAGAAGTTACTCTTTTTTCAATCTTTGATTTTTAAATTTGGTTATTTATGAAGTTATCTTCGCGAGGTTTTGCTCGCTATCGCCTGTTTTCGACGTTGTTCTTGCGAAAATTTGCTCGCGTCTTGCCTTTTTTCTCGGCGAATATGTTCGAACAAATTCTTGTCCATGATTAGGTTTTGTTTGTGCGAGCTCTTTGTTTGTGCGAGCTCTTTTTCGCCAACTTCTCTTTTCTTTTGGCGGGACTTTCAAGCCGGCACGAGTGGGACGTCGTTTCACATTCCCCACACGTGTGGCGACAGTTGGTATTCCCCCTTAGATGGTTGACATGCGGCGCACATCTGACGGGTGCTTTCTCCACGCGTGTGGTAGCTGTAACGTCGTCGCACACGTAGTTTTCCCCGACTGTTGGATGTGTTGTGTTTCCACGTGGCGTTCATCCGGCGAGGTGTAGAGATTAGCAATATGACGGGACTAACCTTTCCCTCCCGTCATTTCTGCCATTTGCCATTTATTCTCGAAAATTTCTCTAACTCTCTAAGCATTCTCTCCTTCTTCCCCAGCTTTGTACTCTTCCAAGCGAAATCTTTGCTAGTTTCTCAAATTCTTCGAAGCGAACGATACTTTTCAGGTAATTCCCCCTTTTTTTCTTTCTATCGTCCTTCGATTCTTCTTATAAATGGCTAGAGGTTCCGATACTGAAGACACGGAAGCCTTTGAGTACGAGAGGGTTCAGCCACTAAGAAGAAAGCGCCGGCATTCGACGCTGTCGCCAGAGTATCCGTTCTCAAGCTCTGACGACGAGCCAGAGGTTTCCTCTAGTTTTGCGGCCGAGAATCAGGCGTATCTTGAGTCGCCAGTGGAAGGGACGGAGATTTTTGGCCCTCATCCTCCTCCTGTGCTAACTCGGAGAATTTTGACTTTGTTTGGGAAGGAGAACGGGTTCCCGGAGGAGGTGACTACGCTAGTGCCGCGGCCTGGGACATCGCCAGAGTTGGTCCCGCGAGGATACCTGTGCATGTATCCAATTTTCTTCGAGGAGTGTGGGTTGTGGTTCCCGATTCCGTATGAGCTGCTCCCGCTCCTCGATTTCTTGAACCTCGCGCTTCCCCAAGGGTGCCCATCTTTTATTCGGGCGGCCTTGGGGACCCTGACCCTCTTGGTAGAGCAAAAAGAGCCGTTGCAAGGATAAGATGTCCCTGTGGATGGTGAAGACCAACCCATCCGGTAAGGGGATTTTTTATATGTCGGGAAGGCCTGGTCGCAAGGTAGTCACGAAGCTGCCTAACAAAGATCACGAGATGAAGTGGGATCAATAACTTTTTCTTCAAGATCTGTCCTGCTTGCGGAGAGGCTTCGACAACGAGAAAATATCCGGTGGTCGTCTTTTACGCCGGCTCGAATTCAGAACGCTCTTTTGTGTAAGTTTGTTATTTTTTGTAGAGACTTGTTGTGGCGGGGNNTTTTTTGTAGAGACTTGTTGTGGCGGGGCTGATGAAATGCCATGATTTTTGTAGCTCCGCCTGAGGGCGATTTCTTTCAAGTTACTTTGCCGCTTCCGAGGGTCCGAGGAAAGAAAAAGAACTCTGTCTCGCCGACTAACGAGAAGAAGAAGAACTCTGTCTCGCCGACTAACGAGAAGAAGAAGAACTCTATCTCGCCGACTAATGAGAAGAAGAAGAGTCAACGAGGGGAGTCGTCGAAACAAAAATCTTCTCAGAGCATGCCAATCAGACCTCCTGCTCGTCTTTCTCGCGATCTAGCGGCTGGGGTTGGCGAGATGCAAGTGATCGCTGCTCCTTGCCCTGTTGAGGCTGCAACGCCCACTGTTCCGAGGACAGAACACTCTACTGAGGCGTTTCCGGTGGACCCTCCTCCCCGCGAGGAAGAGATGGTGGAGTTTACTGCTCCCTCCGTAACAGGTACCATGTTTCTATTGAATATTGGGAGTTGCTCTATTATTAATAGGTCAGAAGGTAATTTACTTTTTATTGCAGATCCTTCCCACGGACAAGAAGACATGGCCGTGGATCCGCCTGCTGGGGCTGAAGGATCTACCATTGAACGAGTGGAGGCTGAATCTTCCACTCCCGCTGCTCCCGCCTCTATGGAAATTGTGGCCGTCAAGCCATCCGACGAGGAGCGTGCCGTCGAAGACGAGCGTTTGGTCGCACCAGATAATCGTGACAAGGAGATGATTCCTCAAGACTCCGCCCGCGAGGTAACTGGTTCCCACATGGCACAGATCCCCGCAGAGGGTGCTGGAACCAGGCGAGGAGGGTGTCACCCTCGCGATGTCCTGCTTTCGATGAAGGAAGCGACTGTTCATCTGCCTCCATTTCCCGAGATGGTTTACAAGGAGGAGGTGCAAATTGAGACTATTCATTTGCTCTGGGTAATTTTCAATCTTTCCTGAGTTCGTATATCCTTTGTAGTTAATCGCTTAGTTGCTTTGCTTATACTCTAATTTATTTGTTTTGCAGTACATTGCTGCTCGGAACAAGACGATTGCTCGGGCAGAGAGTGACTACAAGAACTTTGCGGAGAAGGTTTACGCGGACCTCCACACGGTCATTGAGCAGACCACTGAAGTTCACGATGCTGAAAGGCGTGAACTCGAACTGGAGAGGGATATTGCTCTTGCGAAGTTCTTTGCTGAGAAGGAGATATCCCACAGGCTCCAAAAGGAGAAAGATGGTCTCGCTGCCCGGCTCGAGGAGATGGAAGAGCGCGCACTCAAGGCTGAAGCGGGCCTGCGAGATACTGAGCAGTTCTCGATCGAGGAGACAAATGCCCGCATCCTTATGGAGGAGGCGCTGGAAAAGGAAAGAGCTGCTGGTGCGCAGATTCACGCCACGGGCCGGAGGGAGATGAGGGGAATGGTCGGTAGCTAGGCTGAGAAGAGGAAGGTCTTTAAGGACAAGTGGATCCGTAAAGACAAGGCCACTGTAGGCGAGCTCAAGGTGAGGGAGGCTAGGGCGAACCGTTCCTTGCTCGTCCGGGTGGAGAAAGGCGATCTCGAGATCGAGGATGAACGCAAGCTCATGGACGAGTTAGAGGCGGAGGGAAATGCCGAGTATGAGGAGATCTCCGACCCAGAGTTTAATTAGGGTTGTTTGTTTGTATAAAAACTTTTACGTTAACATTTATTTTAACTCTTCTATTTCATGTACAAAGGCTTTATAATTATTTGTTTAAGGGATCAAGCTATTCGTAGTTCGCCGTAATACTTTATCGTACTCGCAACGAAGTGTGGAATTTCTTTAAGTTGAAAACATTCCAAGGCCTTTTTTCTGGTTTCTCTATCTTCGAATCTGCTATCCTATACACTCCTGGTCGTATTTCTTCAATTACTTTGTAGGGTCCTTCCCACGTGGCTCCCAGCTTTCCGGCATTAGGTTCTCGCGTGTTCTCGAAGACTTTCCTTAAGACAAGATCGCCGATCGTGAATCTTCTGTGTTTGACGTTCGAGTTATACCATTTGGCAGTGTAGTTCTGATAATTCTGCATTCTGAGGAGTGCTCGGTCGTGGCGTTCTTCCACCAATCGATCGAATTTTCCAGACCTTGGTTGTTTTCTTCTTCATTTTCAGGCGCGAGGAGTCTCCGGTCCCCTGAGTTATTTGCTTCAGCAGGCACCATGGCTTCTATCCCGTACAAGAGGGAGAATGGGGTCTCTCCTGTTGCTCATCGGGGTGATGTCCTATACGCCCAGAGTACACTTTGTAACTCGGTTGACAACAAAGACTTTTTGTCCTCCAGGCGCTTCTTTAGGAGGCTTATTATAGTTTTGTTGGTCGCTTCAGCTTGGCCATTTCCTTGAGGATAGCGGGGAGTTGAAGTAGTGAGCTTTATTTTGAATATTTCGCACAAAGCTCTCACTGGCTCGGACGTTAGGTTGGTTCCGTTGTCAGTTACTATTTCGTAGGGTAGCCCGTGACGGCATATAATATGCTTCCAAAGGAAATCAGCGACCTGTTGCCCGGTTAGGCNGCGCAACCTCCTGCAACTAGAGGACTCGAGAGGTCCTACCACGTCCATTGACCATCTCATGAAAGGATAAGGGGCTATGGTGTTGCTCAGGAGTTCGCCTGGTTAATTTATCATCGGAGAATATCGTTAGCATTTCTGGCATTGCTTAGCATGCTGTTTGCAGTCAACTAGCATTGTGGTCCAAAAGAATCCCTGCTTCTTGATACGCATCACCATTTCTCGTCTGCTAGCGTGATCGCTGCAGAATCCCTCATGCATATCCTTAATGACGTTCGCCTGCTCGTTTTCGCCAAGGCATTTCAATACGGGCCCGATGCGCTTCGCCTGTACAAGCTTTCTCCCATTATCNAACTAGCATTGTGGTCCAAAAGAATCCCTGCTTCTTGATACGCATCACCATTTCTCGTCTGCTAGCGTGATCGCTGCAGAATCCCTCATGCATATCCTTAATGACGTTCGCCTGCTCGTTTTCGCCAAGGCATTTCAATACGGGCCCGATGCGCTTCGCCTGTACAAGCTTTCTCCCATTATCGTATATCTCGCGCTCTTAGCCTTCAGCTTGCGAGCCTCCCACCTTTCGTCCGGTAGCTTGCCGTGCTAGATGTAATCAAAGATGGTTTTTGCCAGTCCTCCGCTAGGTCGCTGGCTGGATCCGTTATGACTAAGACTTCAGGATTCCCAATACTTGGCTTGAGAATGTGTTCAACCGGTATCACTTGTCTTATCTCTTGCTCTGAAGTCGCTGCCAATCCAGCTAGGGCATCAGCCGCCAAATTATCTGCTCGCAGGATCTTTTGTATTACGAAGTTCTCGTAATCTTTTGCCAATTTTTTCACAAGAGCTGTGTATGCCTCCATTTTCTTATCCTTTGCTTTGTACTCGCCGCTGACTTGACTTGAGATTAGTTACGAATCTGTATGCGCGGTACCACTTTTGACTCCCACAACTGTAGCGAGTCGCATTCCTGCGACCAACGCTTCATACTCTGTAACGTTGTTTGATGCATCGAAACCAAGTCTAAACGACTGCTCAATGATCTCTTGCGATGGAGAGACTAGCCGTATGCCTATTCCTGCCCCTTGGCGAGATGATGCGCCACCTACGTAGAGCGACCACGCCTCACCTTCTTCTCCTTTGTCGTCTTTGAAGCTTTCCAATTCAACGACGAAGTCAGCTATTGCCTGCGATTTTATCGTCGTTCGCATTTTATACTCAATGTCGTACTCGCTGAGTTCAATCGACCACTTCACGAGCCTTCCTAATTTACTTGGGCCGTGAAGGATTGTACGCAAAGGTTGGGTAGTCATTACCGCGATCTTATGGGATTAGAAGTAAGGCCTTAATTTTCGAGCAGAAATTACTAATGCGAGCGCTAATTTTTCCTCTTGCGGATAGCAAAGCTCGGCTCCGGTGAGCATCTGACTGACATAATAAATTGGTTTTTGCTTGCTTCCATCTGTTCGTACGAGGACACCACTTACTGCCACTCGGGAGACCGCGGTGTACAAGTATAACTTTTTGCCAGGAACTGGCTTATTTAAGATAGGCGGATTTGCCAAGTATTCCTTTAAGCTACTCAATGCCTTCCGGCTTTCGTCGCCCCATTCGAATCTTTTCTTTCCTTTTAACAGTTTGTAGAAAGGGAGGCACTTGTCCGAGGACCAGGAGATAAAACGGTTGAGCGCCGCTATTCTTCCTGTGAGTCGTTGCACCTCTTTTGGGTTTTTTGGTTTGCCGGAGATGAGGAGGGCTTCTATTTGCCTCAGATTTGCCTCTATTCCTTGCTCGGTCACCATGTACCCTTGGAACTCGCCAGCTGTTACTCTGAACGAGCACTTCGTTGGGTTGAGTTTCATGCCATACGCGTTCAGGATCTTAAAGCAATCTTCCAGATGTTGAATATGATCCTCTGCGGTATGGCTTTTCACCATCATGTCGTCGATGTATACCTCCATAGTCTTTCCAATCTGCTCGGCGAACATCTTATTCACTAGTCTCTGATAGGTTGCTTCGGCGTTCTTAAGGCCAAACAGCATGACTCTGTGACATTATGTCCCTTGGTCGGTAATAAAGGACGTTATCTCTCTTTCATTGGGGTGCATAAAGATTTGGTTGTACCCGGAAAATGTATCCATGAAGGACATCATCTTGTGTCCGGTGGTGGATTCAACGATTCTGTCTATGTGCGGGAATGAGTAACTGTCCTTTGGGCAAGCTTTATTTAGATCGGTGAAGTCCACGCAAATTCGCCAACTTCCTGATTTCTTTTTTACGACCACTGGGTTGGTGAGCCAATCGGGGTAGTTAACCTCTATGATCGATCCTAACGCGAGGAGTTTCTTAACCTCAGCTTGGACTGCTGCTGCCTTCTCCGGTCCGAGCTTACGCCATTTTTGCTTCACGGGTTTGTACGTTGGATTGACTTTCAATTTGTGCGATGCGATTCTTATATCTATCCCTCGCATATCCTCCGGTGTCCAAGCGAAAGTCTGCTTGTTTGCTCGCAAAAAGTTAACAAGTTTAGTTTTGACACCTGGGTCAAGCTCCTCTTCGACTCGGATCTTTCGCTTGGGAAATTGGTCGTCTATGGAGACGTGTTCCAACTTAGAGAGTTTGGGCTTGGTAGTTTTGGAACCGCCTCCTTGCGTTAATTGCTATAACTACTTTGCTCGCTCATTTTTGATGGCTGCTCGATAACAACTTCGCGAGCTTACTTGATTTAAGCGGATGATTCCTATTATGCTGCTTGTTGGGAACTTGACGCACTGGTGATAGGTGGAGGCCACTGCTCGCATGGCATAGAGCCAGGGCCTCCCTAGTATGGCATTGAAAGGGGTTGGTTTGTCAACTACCACAAACCTCGTCATTTTTCTCACATCATGAGCAATCACTGGCAAGGTGATAGTGCCGAGCGACAAGATGGTATTTCCATCAAAACTTGTTAAAAGGGTCACGTCACCCTTAATTTCTTTGCTGTCAAATCCCATCCGCTTGAATGCGTCATAGAATAAGAGGTCTACCGAGCTCCCGGTGTCTATCATAATTCTTGATAATTCAAAGCCTGCGACGTCCAGAGTGATAACGATGGCATCGTTGTGTGGCTTATGCAAGTGAGCTGTTTCAGATTTGTAAAATGTTATAGCGACCTCTGGCTCCGGGGGCCTTGACCCTATTACGAGACTATTCTCGGCTTTTTGTTGGTGAGTTTTTACGGAATTGACAGAGCTGCCGACCAAACTAGATCCCCCCATGATGTAGTCTATACGCCTTGGCAGTTGTCTGGGCGCGCTATCTTCGATTTCTAGAGGAGTCGAGGGATCCTCGGTTCTTTCTCTCCCTTCTCTCATGTTATCTGCGGACTCATTTGGGACCCATTTGGTTTGGCGCGTCCCGCCAACGATTTTCTTTCTTGAGTCGTTGGACTACAACGCAGTCTTCCAAGGAATGACCCTTTCTTTGATGGTAGTCGCAGAATTTGGATGGGTCGTAGGTGAATTTCTCTCTTTTGGTGGGATTGCCCACAACGTACGAATGCCGACCTTGAGTTTCCTCCCTTATAGGTCGCTTGCTCGCCTTTGGGACATCGAGAGTCTCTTTCTTATTTCTTTCTCGAACTCGGCCCTGTTCATTTCTTCCCAGTCGATGAAGTTAGCTGCTCGGTGAAGAGCATCATCGAGGGTTTCGACGGGATAAACGAACAGCTCCTGTCGGAAGTTTGATTTGGGCCAAAGTCCCATCTTGAGCGAGCAAATCGCAACCTCATCGGTGATATTTATGCTGGACGACCTTACTTTTTTGAATCTCGTCAGATAATCCTTCAATGGTTTGTTGCGCTCCTGGAGGGTTGCGAACAAATTATCAGCAGATGTTCGCTTTTGTATGAAGATTGAAAAGTGTTTGAGGAAACACTCCACGAGCTGCTCGAAGTTATCGATTGATCCGACCCTTAGTGAGGAGAACCACTCTAACGCTGGTCCGGTTAGGTTTTCGGTAAAAATCCTGCAAATTCCTATGTCCCTCTCCTCGTCGCTGTAATGCGCTTTTACCGCGGTGAACCGGAATATCCTTAGGTGGTCCACCGGATTAGAATCTCCTGAATATGATGGAAATTTGATGTTTCCTATATCTTTAATTATGGCGGTTAGAATCCGCCGGGTGAAAGGGGATTGTCTCGTAGATTCCACCACTCTATGGATGTCAGGGGCCAAAGTAGTCGCTCGGTGAATTTGAGACCTTATTCGCGCATGCTCTGCTTGCTGAGCGGCGAGGAGGGAGCGCATTTCTTCTAGCTCTTTGGCTATGCCGTTTTCTTGGGGTTGATTTATCCCCTCTTATGGGTCGGTTACTTGGCGAGCGTCGCTTTCCTGTTCCTCTTCATCTGCTGTTTGGTGCTCGACGTTTTCATGTTGTCGTTCGTTTTGGTTGGTCCCTGCCGGGTCCGCCGGCCGATTAGCAGGTTGCTGATTGTTCTACCAGGGGAGCTGCGCCTGGAGTTGATTGAATTGTTGATCCTGGGCGTTAAGCCTCTCGAGGATTTGATCCATTCGTCAATTACTTTGTTCCACCAGGTCTGCCATCATCTGCTGCAGGTCGGTTATGGTGTTCGATGGTTGTCCCCTCCAGCCTGCGTTTGAGGTCGTTGATACGTCACTCTGATTGTTTGACCGATCCATTTTAGCCGCTCAGTTGATTTACTTTGAGGTTAACTTGATTCGGGCCCCACGGTGGGCGCCAAAATGTTGATGCTGAAACTCAACACTAGTTAGGAAATCGTGGAACTTTGAATCAAACACTTTTATTAGACGTAAGTACGTTACAAATAGAGATCGAACAATTCTCTAGTTCCTAGGTTCTAGGGTTTTCTCTCTCTTTTTTCGTCCGTCTTTTCTAAGGTTAAGGACTACTATTTATAGGCTTTTGGCCCTAGGTCTTCGGGTGCAGATCCTCTCAAGATTCTCCGAGATTTTCTCCTTGATTCTCGGCAAGCATGGTGAAGGTTGGCAAACGAGTCTGTTGCTCGCTTAGTCGGCTGCGTTCTTCTGGGCTTCGTATGCTCGGCCCAAAGAACTTCATGGAGCTTGCTTGGTTATTTATTCGGCCCATCCAATTATTGTTGAGCCCGTTAAAGATTTTGGGCATGGTACTAACAAAAACCCAAACTCATCTTAGCAACTACGTTTGTAGTCAAGAGATCAGTTCTTGATTTTGACTGATATGACTTATCTTCTTTTCATTTCAATTTGTTTGTTTAGGAATAAATTCTGACATTAATAATATAGATTAAAGATAAAACATATAGTACTCTTTTGTCACTAAAATATATACTACTTTTAGCACTTACAAAACATTTGAACTTAAACATACAAGTAAAGTGCGTTTAGGCTAAACTTTTTAGATTTGTGGGTTTATACACCTAAAAATAATTATCACCAAAAAAGAATAAACTTAAAATAAAAGCAGAAGTCTTTCTCTCTTCTTTCTCTCAGAGTGTAAGAGTTTTAGCTTGGATTCTTTCTTGATCGCCGATCTCCCTTTGAGCAATTTTCTCCGGCACTGCCGTGCTTTCACCAACTTTAGGCGAGACCTCTCTGGCAAAGAGACGGAAATCATGGAACCAGATGATCGCGAAGTGATACTAAGCAAAATGAGAGCCATGGCGATCGCGGAAGATAAACCAATTGACCTCCCATCGGATGGAGTCTATACTTCACAATTCAGAGATCTGGCCTGCGTAAATGGAAGATTGCTCAATCCGACAGCCCAGAGCATGACCAAGGCTCTTTTGAACATACCCAAAATCTGGAGATTGCAAGGTAAGATCAAAGGTATGGCTTTAGATAAAGAGCATTTTCTCTTCTGTTTTAATTCAATAGATGATCGGAATGAGATTCTCAACCATCGATATTGGAACTACGAGGATTGGGGTTTTGTTATTTGGGAATCTGAACAACCAAATGGGGAACTTCTCTCTCAGTTAGTTTCCCATGTGGATTCGATTGTTCAAAATCCCTCCTGACTGGTTTGCCAAGGATACCTTTAAGGCAATTGCAGAAACTATAGGTGAAGTATTAGAAATAGATTACGATCCAGAGAAATCTCATCTACAGGACTATGTGCGAGTTAAGATTAACTTTAATATCAACCATCCAGCTGGAGGTTTAGAACGGTGATTTTCCCATCAGGGGAGAATATCAAGGCTGAGATAGATTTTGAACGCATTAGAAATAGATGTCACAACTGCCTTAATCTAACCCATGGCCAGAGCAAATGTAAAGCCCCAATAACCTCGCCTAATGAGAAAGGAATTAACTCTAAATCCGGAGATGGTCGTAAATTAGATGAAGGGATCAATTTTGAACAAACGACGGGCCAAAGACCAGTAGATAGCGGCACTGACGAACCTCTCTCAAAGATAGTTCAAATGCTAAATCATTGGAAACAAGACGTGGCCACTAACGAAAAATGGATTGACACCATCCAAACCAAAGAGGCTCAAAGGCTATTTGGAGAATTACTAGCAGACAAAGGGAGGGATAAAAAGGAAACTACACACTCTGACAAAATGGAGCTGTCCACTATGAGTGGAGTGACGGCCTCCCACCCCTTGGTACCATCAGAGAACATCCGTACAGCTCCAAAATTAGACTTAATAGGCACTCACAAAAAGAAGCAGAAAAGACCTCGAGAAAGCTATGAGGTGGCATAACATAACAATGGCACTGATAACTTGGGTTTGGTGGTTTTCCAGAAACCACCCAACTGTCAATGAGTGTGATTAGTTGGAACTGTCAGGGTGTTGGGAGCAGACTGACAGTTCGACGTCTAAAGGAAATTAGGAGATCCTTATTTCCAGACATCTTGTTCCTGGCTGAAACTAAAAGTAGTAAACAGAACATTGATAACATGGAGAATTGGTTAGGGTACAATGCTAGCTTTGTGATTGATCCTTCAGGGAGCAGTGGAGGACTTACAATTTTCTGGAAAAATCATGTCCATCTAAACATTCTATCGGCTAACAAAAACATTATAGACACAACAGCTTCACTAGGCAGCCAACAGCTCCACATCACATTCGTTTATGGCCAACCAAACAGATCCAAAAGACAGGAAGTATGGGACCAACTAAAAGCCTTGGGGGAGGACAGAGAGGAAGCTTGGCTGCTAACAGGAGATTTCAATGAAATCACAAATAATGATGAGAAGCTAGGTGGTCCTCTACGACCAGAATCTTCTTCCAAGGGTTTTCGAATCATGATTGAAGACTGCAGGATTAGGGAAATCCCTAGCTCAGGTCACTTATACTCCTGGTGTGGTAACAGACATGGCTCATGGATCCAGTGCAAGCTAGATAGAAGTTTCGGCAACGGGAACTGCTTCTTGAAATTTCCCAATATCCACCTAACATACTTGGATTATTCAGGCTCGGATCATCGTCCAATCATCACAACCTTGTCAGGTGCGCACCAACAATTTCAAAAAAGATTCATATTTGACAGCAGATGGTGCCATAAGCCGACCTTTCAAGAGCTTATAACAAAGACCTGGTCTGACAGTAAAGCCCAAAATGCAACTCTGCTCGGGAAAATTGCTCTGCTAAGAAGATCAATCTCTATATGGAAAAATCAAGGAGAGGGTAGTTCAGCCAACAGGATTAAACGCCTCAACACACTTCTAAATTTGGAGCAAGAGAAACATTACCCGAACATGCTCAGGATCTTGCAGCTGAAAGCAGAAATTGAAGAAGAAACAATACTAGAAGAGGAATTGTGGAGGAATAAGTCCAGAGAGAAATGGATAAAGGAAGGCGACAAAAACGCAAGATTCTTCCACAGTAAAGTCAAAGCTCAGAGAATGAAGAATAAAATTCACTGCCTGGAGGATGCAAATGGTATTAAACAATACGCAGAGGGTTCAAAAGGGGAAGTGGCATCTAACTACTTCAGAATGATGTTCTCATCGTCTAATCCCCCCAATATTGATATCTTTCTTCAAAGCCTGGACAGGAAAGTCACTCAGGAAATGAATAGAGCGTTAATAAAGGAAGTTACTGATGAGGAAATTAAACAGGCTGTTTTTAATATTAGACACAACAGTGCGCCTGGCCCTGATGGCATGACTGCGAGCTTTTACCAAAATTTTTGGCCCGTCATTGCACGAGATGTACAGAGAGACGTTAAGCAGATTTTCCATAACCATAAGATTAGTAAAGAGTGGAATTACTCACATATATATCTGATCCCCAAAAAAGACAACCCGGTCAATATGTCAGAATATAGACCAATCAGTCTCTGCTCAGTAAACTACAAAATCATTGCAAAAATCTTGGTCAATCGCCTTTAACCCCTACTCAACCAAATAGTCTCAGAGTACCAATGTGCTTTTGTCAAAGGGAGATTAATTTCAGATAACATAATCATTACGCATGAAATAATGCACTTCCTCAATGCTCACAAAACAGGACAAAAGGATTACATGTTGATCAAAACAGACATTTCCAAAGCGTACGACAGAATAGAATGGAGATTCTTGGAAGCTACACTATCCAAACTAGGCTTTGATAACCAATGGATAAAACTTGTGATGAGCTGTGTAAGTTCAGTAACGTACTCGGTGATTATCAATGGAGCTGCTCATGGACTAATCTCCCCACAGCGAGGCATCAGACAGGGCGATCCCCTGTCTCCATACCTATTCATCCTCTGCACAGAAGCACTCATTGGCCGATTAAACAACTTAGAATCTCAAAACAGACTGACAGGTGTGAGGTTTTCACCTCATGGACCATCCATCCAAAGACTACTATACGCAGATGACAGTCTTTTTATCTGCATAGCTAACCAAGAAGAAGCACACATCATCAAAACAACTCTTCAAGAATATGAGATCTCATCTGGTCATAAGGTCAACTATGATAAATCATCGATTACTTTTGGCTCAGAGATAGACAATCAGAAAATCAGCAGTATCACACAAACCTTGAGAATTGAGAATAGTGGTGGCATGGACAAATACCTGGGCCTACCTGAATGTTTTAAACAAAACAAGTCTACAATGCTAAATAACATCACATCCAAGCTCACACTACGAACTAACAATTGGTTCTCCAAGAAACTATCTCTGGATGGAAAAGAAGTCCTTATTAAAGCGGTGGCACAAGCTTTCCCAGTCTATGACATGTCCTGTTTCAAGCTCTCAACATCCCAATGCAAAACCATCACAGCATCCATGAGGAATTTCTGGTGGAATAACAATCAAGAGAACAAAAAGATTGCATGGATTTCATGGAACAAAATGTGCAGAGACAAAGGTAATGGAGGAATTGGCTTCAAGAATATAGCGGCTTTCAACCAAGCCCTTTTGGCTAAGCAAGCATGGAGAATCATTTAGCACCCTGAATCCCTATTAGCCAAAGTTCTAAAGTCAAGATACTTTCCCTCTTCAGATTTTTTGACTGCTACCCTCGGTAATAAACCATCATATGCTTGGAGGAGCATTCTACACGGAAAAGAGCTATTATCTAAAGGATTGGTGAAACAAATTGGGAATGGTATGGACACTTATGTTTGGACCAGCAACTGGATTTTCCACCATCAACCGAGGCCCCCTATTAGCAGAAACACCCTGTTTGATGTCAATCTCAAGGTACATGAGCTCATATGCAAAAATTCCTGGAACACTAGCAAATTACAAGACCTTTTCCACCACTCAGATGTCCCGAGAATTCTTAAATTTCCACCAAACTCGGGATCTAAAGACTCCTGGGTTTGGGGATATAATAACTCAGGATATTACACGGTTAAGAGCGGTAACTGGCTAGCAAAAAAACTGGAGACCTCTACTTTCACACCTACCAGTCAGGATATAGAATGTAACAGAGTCAAGAAACTCATATGGAAACTAGAAATCCCTCCTAAAATTAAGATTTTTCTTTGGCGAACAGTTTCTAATGCTCTCGCAGTTAAGTCAGAATTCAAAGTCAGGAGGATCACTGTAGATGATAAATGTGAAATCTGTAACAGCAACCAAGAAACCATAAACCATACCCTCTTCTTGTGTCATCCAGCTCGACTGATATGGGCGCTCTCGGAAATCCCTCTTCCTCGACATTGTTTTTTCCTCTCATCTGCCTTGTTGAATATAACATACTTGTTGCAGCTACAGAAACAGAATGATATCCTGGCAGACATTAGAAATTCACCTCCTTGAATCTTATGGACGATATGGAGAAATAGAAATGCTATCTCGATTCAGGGAATCAGGCATAATGTCAATGAAATATGGATCAACACCAAAGCTGAGATGATAGCCTGGAACGGGATCCAAAATAGACTGGTGCTGAGAAAACACAAGGACCAAACCTGTAACACGAGTGGTCAAACAGATATAGAGGAAATGACTGTTTTCTGGAAGGTGCAATGGAACAAAAAAAGGAACCTACATGGAAGTGCTTGGTGTGTTCTGAGTAAAGACAAGAACATCCTTCTCCACGCAAGACATACAATTGCTAATGCCTCCTCCAAAATGGATCTAGAAGCTAAAGGCCTTTTCTACACACTCAAGACCATGCTGGAATTAAGGTACCTCAAAATATCTGTGATGGTGGAGGAGCCCAATATCCTCAAAAGCCTGTTACACCCCAAAGAATGGCCTCATCTCCAACCTTTGCTACGTGAAGTCAACAACATCTGCAAAGAATTCAAATGCATCAGGTTTCATAAGACCACTCCCAAAGAAAACTCAGCTGCCTCAATGATTGCAAGGAGTGTGGTGAATGAAGAACGTTACTGCGACTATATTGGATCTGGTATACCCACATGGATTTCTGGCTCAATTGGCCCAATTCCTTGAAACAGCCCATAAGCAAAAACATCGGTTAATAAGGCCTTGATCTGGACTGTAGCGAATCCATTTTGAGCCCAACAGAAATCTAACTTGGTTTATATGGACTGTGGAAGCGGAGACAAATACCAAAGCCTTTTAGCAGTCCCCAGCTTTGAGATTTTGATAATAAGCCCATTTTTGATTAAGCCCAACAAAGGTCCAGTCTAACGACTCAGCTTCTGCATCGCTCCAGCTTCCTGTAAAGTTATCATTAAGGCTAACCCCTGCAGCAGAGTCAGATTTACAGGGTAGTAATCATTGCTGAATTCTCTCACTTAGTCTGATTAACGCACCTCGGTAACCTCTGAAGAAGAGATATAATGATTAAATTTTAAAAAAAAAATTTGGAGGTTTGTTTAATGCAGCATGTTAATGATCAGATCAATGCAATGATGAGATCTTTTTGAACTAATCTGAAGTTGGCGGTGGCGTGGCACGCTTAATCTGCATGAGTATGGCGTGTTTTCCAAAGAGTCGGAATGAGAGGTATTGGCTTGCTTCTCTTCGATTGTCTCCACAAGTAAAGGCCAGGACGCCTATAAAAACAGAACCAGTTAAAAAGGAATACAGTTCACAAAGCAAAATGAACAACAACTTAAGGCAAGCCCTTAAAAGGTTTTACCTAGGTAGAAACGACCCCGGAGGCTTCCTTCCAAATCAAGCTTACGAGGAGACACTACTCAGGAACAAAAAGAGCCTGGTCATGAAACCCCTCAACAAGTGGGAGCAGAATATTCAGGAGCTAGCGGAGGACCTTCCCATGGAGTGGAACCTGCAGAACCAAGTGATCAGTAGATTGATTGACAGAAACCATATCCAGTTTTTCTTCCACACTGAAGAAGACCGCAACGTAGTTCTCAGGTTACAGCCGATCAGGTTCAATGGCTGGTTTGTTGCTGTAGAAAAATGGGAAGATCACGTGCTCCCTAACTTCATGACTTCAATTCAGCTATGGGTTCAAGTAATCAACCTTCCATTCCAATACACCTCGGAGGAAATTATCAAAATCATCTGTGAAAGTCTTGGAGAGATCATTCAAGTGGACATTCAGGAGGGTTCCATAACCAAACCGCTACTGGCTAGAGTAAAAGTCAAATTCGATTTCAAGAACAGGCTCAAATTTTACAGGCCGATGCACTGTGAGAATGGAGATGGGTTCATGATTGAATTTGCGTATGAAAATGTCTCAAGACTGTGTTTCAATTGCCAAAATATAACGCACAACACATGTTTCTGTGGCTACACTCCTCAGCCGGCAGATTATTTAGTACCACCAACTACAAACGTGGACAACTCCGATGGTCAAGCTACTAGAAACCAATCAGAGGACGAGCTCTCGCCTCTCTCTGACTCCATTGCTACTCAACCTCACTTCCCAAATGCTGGCACAATTTCGACTGATAATACAGCCAACATCTCCGTCGATGATGTCATCAACAATGGAGCCGACACATTCATGTCGGATGTCAATGCCTTACCCCAGAACTATGACAATGACCTCCACAGCCTTGAAAGGGATGACAACCAACGTCCGATGAACATAGACGAGGGGCCACTTCAAAACGGCAACTCCGACAACCGGTGAAGAAGATTTGCAGCTCTGGGCTCAGAATTCAGAATTTGTATTCGGTTTTAGGCTGGATTTCTTCTCTTGGCATGTCTTTTTTGAGTTGGGTTTTTTCCTATTTTATGATTATCTCCATTACTATTTATGCTGGGCCTTATATTGTTTCTTTAGGTTTGGACTTTTGTTTCTCAGCTTTGTGGTTATTTTATGGTGCTTTTGGGCCATATAGCCGATGATGTACTGCTGCTTTGCAGCCTCCCTTTTGTTAGCTAATCAAAAATTTTCTAGTTTCAGGAAAAAAAATAAAAAAAATAAAAGCAATGATTCGACGGCCGCAAAGCGTGGAGAGGAGCCGACGAACATTTTAGTGAAAGGGTTCTTTCACGTGCATTACTCTAACTAAATACCGTAGTATTTTTGTTTAAACCTTTATTCTTAGGGTCGATTAATAATTATAGTTTTGGTGGGGTAGGACAAAGTTGCAGGACAGAATAAGTGTGGGTTGATGACCTATTTCTACCCCAAAGTTTGGATATAACAACTGGTCCACCTATTCTTTAGACGTCTGTTTAATTGCACACAAACTTATATTATGAAGTCTAATTGCATCTAAAGTATACTAATTACAATTTAATTGAACCTAAATTAGACATAATCAGTCTAATTGTACAAATCATGGGTTTATTGTTAACCAACTTTTAGGTTACGATCTTAACCCAATATTTAACCAATTTTAAACCAATTTAAAACCCAAGAGAAACCGTGAAGCTAAATGAGGCGATGAATGTGAGACATCGAGTCCTCTCAGTTGTTCATCGTCTCCTTTAACATTTGACTTAAATTTGCCTTGATATTGAATCGAGGAAGCTAGAACGTTTGCTTCCCTCTTGTTTCCTTTTGTATTGTGCAAAAAATTAATTAGAAATCCTCAAATTGACCTGAAATTATTAACTTGCTGCAGTTTTTTAAAAATATTATCTGATTTTGGTTCTATACATCTACTCTAGTCCCTTGAATTGGATTTTCCTATGAATCAAATTGAGACTGAGCTAAATCGTCTCTGTGTCCTTTCGAATTTTGCGTTATTGATTGGAATCCATAGATTGATGTGACCTAGAACTACAGTTTACTCAAATTCTAGCAGAGTTTGGTCTCAATTCTGAGTTTTTTTGGTTAATTAGGTTCTCCTGTTTGATCCCTTATTTTAATTTCTCATGAATTTAATTTCATTTGAAAACCATGAGTTTTAATAGGATTTTGGATCTGTTGTTTTGTTCATATTCAATTTTCGAAACTCTTTTTATTGGTTGATCAGCATAATCAATTTTGATGTAGGTACAACATTCTATATCCAACTCTATATGCAATAGAATCAAAGAACAAAGAGGTTGAGTGCTTCAACTGCGTTCATATTCGGGGAGGAGTTACAAGTGCTTCAATTGACGTCTCCTTTCGAATAGATTATGTATTGGGTCTTAAATTGGTTTAAAATCGGTAAAGTGTTGGATTAAGACCGTAACCTAAAAGTTGGTTAACAATAAATCCATAATTTATACAATTAAATTGATTATGTATAATTTAGGTTCAATTAGATTGTAATTAGTATATTTTAGGTGCAATTAAAATTCATAATATAAGTTTGTGTACCATTAAACAAATGTCTAAAAAGTAGGTGGACCAGTTGTTATATCCAAACTTCAAGGTGGAAATAGATCGTCGACCCAATAAGTGTGAGACAAAGTGCAGAGAGGTATAAGTACGGTTTTGATAAATGGGACGGTTTTTTAATATGTGATTGGTGAAAATATATTAGTGGTGTAATTTTTTTTAAAAAAACTAGAGTATAGATTTTAGATTACGCATCGGGTATCATAATCTTTGTTTTGATAAATAATTTTTATTTTATTCAGTACTTTCTTTTTAAAAGTTTATTATTTTTTAAAACATAAAATTATAAAGTTATGTATTAAAATTAAAGTAATACATATAATGAAAGTTAGTTAGAAACTACGTACTCATGATAGATATACATTAATATATATATATATATATATGTCTTAACCGTTTGACAAAAAAAATAGGGAAATTTTGAGAAATGCCCTTTTCAGTGTATCTCTTTTCAAAAATGCCCCTTGACATTTATTTTTTCAAAAATGCTCCTCATTAATATCAAAATGACTAAAATACCCTCAATAGAATTGTTACAAACTTTTCCCGCCAA
>OVBA01003407.1:0-27708 GCA_900406435.1 Lepidium aucheri | reverse complement strand
AAGTGAAGATGATGATGAACTATTAATTCTGAAATGTGATTGGCTTTTACTCTTTAAGTTTTGGCTGAGATGTCAACTCTACAGCTCTCTCAAAAGCTGAGGTGTCAAGCTGGGAGAAACCACTCTTATATGTATAATTAAGTTAAGGAGAAAACAGGCCTCAAAATAAGGAACCGTTTCCCGGCAAATGCTTCCGATGGAACATCCAGTTCCACTGTCGTTTGTCTTGCCAAATCCGACCGACCTTCCTGTCCTAGCGTTAGAATTTCTCAACGGTAATTTCGAGGACCTCCGAGATCTGCTTCTCCGCACTTCGAATCTAACGTCCAACTTAAACATCGACTGTTCTGATTTAACTGACCGTCTTCTTCACCTCCGTATGGATCTCACAAAACACGCCGTTTCTTGGATCTCCACATCACTTTCCGTTAAATCATCCCTCGAAGATTTGAGACTGAGCCTGAAGAGTTTCCGTCAGTTACACAAACCCTCATGTTTTGTTTTATTTGTAGTGAAAGATTTTAAGGTCTTCTTATTGTCTCCTTTTGTTTCATTGTAGCTACAGATTCTGTGGGAAAGCAAACGAATCGTGATTTACAGCAACTTACAGAGGAATTGTGTCGAATACAGAACACGCGAAAGTATTTCGGTGAGTTATGCTCAATTCTTTGAATCTTATACTTCATTAAGAGCTAGTTTAATTGTATAGGGATTCAATTTTTTTCAGTCAGTACTTTGAAGTTGGAAAGTCTTATTGGAGATCTTGAAGATGCAGTGTTTCATCCCATAAGTAAACACAAAGGAAGTACGCATCAAGTAAAGCTTTTTCAATCCACAAAGTAAAGTTTACAATTATTATATAGAGTTTGTGACTACTATATATGAAGATTATAACTTTTGATTCTTGAATGCAGGATATTGCATTCAATAATAAGAGGTTCAATCATGCCATTAAGACTATGAATGAGATTGAAGGAATGCTTGGTGTTGTTACTAGGCATCACTCACAGTGGTGCCGCCTTGTAGATTGTGTTGATAGTAGAGTAGATAATAGTTTGTCTGTTCTACGGCCGCAGATTATAGCAGAACACCGAGATTTGCTCTCATCTCTTGGTTGGCCACCGAAATTGGCAACATCTAAAGTTGAGCATGGAGATGTTGCTAGTATCCCTAATCCTCTACTCTTGATTCAAGGAGATAAAAAGGAATCTTATTCCCAGAGCTTTCTTCTCCTCTGTGGTTTACAACAACTTAATACCCAAAAGGAAAAACGAAAGAAGCTTAATATGCCCAAAGAAAATGTTAGTGTTGGACTTTGGGCAATTGATGAACTTGTAAAACCGGTTGCATCTCGAATGGAGTACCATTTCATGAAATGGGCTGAACAACCTGAGTTTATATTTGAACTTGTATATAAAGTTACAAGAGACTTTGCTGATGGGGTGGATGATATCTTACAGCCTTTGATTGACAGAGCTCTGTTGGTAAGCTGTAGTGCTAAAGAAGTTTGGGTTTCAGCGATGGTCCAGATGCTATCAGGTTTCTTAGAGAAAAAGGTTTTCCCTGGGCTTATAGAAATGGTCAAGGAGAAACACATGAAATCTGAAGTTTATTCTTCGTGGTTTCATCTTGTTGATCAGATGATTACATTTGATAAACGAATGCAGTCATATGTGAATTCAGGCACTTGTTTTTCTTATGAAGACTCTTCGACAGTGTCTTCGAAAGGTATCTCAGTAATGGGACTATTTTGTAAAAAAACTGAATGGTGCAAGACCTGGGGGAAGATTGAGCTAAAGGACGCATATAGGAAAAGCAAAGAGGATACTAAGGATGAGAAAGCTTGGGTAGTTGGTAGTGGAAGAACTAGACTTGGTGATGAGTCCAGTTCACTGTCTGCAAAGTATGTTTTATCTACAAGAGAAGATTATAAAGCGCCATTTGTAGCAGTCTCTTTTCTTAACCGAACTTGGAGGTTGATAGAACGTGGTCTATCTCTACCGGCCATTCTACCAAGGATCCATTTTATAAGAGCTACTGCCACCAAACTTTTATGGTGTATATTCAAAATTCTGTTGCTCGAATTCAAGAAGACTGATCTCTCCTATGATAGTTTGTTTGAAGATACACTGATACAAGCCTGTGGACCGATCAATGCTGCTCGGTATCTTGAATCCAAACTACGAGAATGGAGTGATGATTTGGTTCTTGTAGAGATGTGGGCTGTTGAATCCTGTGTCAAAGTTGATAGAAAGCCTGAAGTTTCCTGCCAAGGAAGCTTTTTTGGGGAAGAACTGAAAAGCCTTGTTGAGTTGGAGACCAATTGGCTTATGGAGATCATAACAATTTTTCTCCACCAATTCGACAATATTTGCAGCGACGAAATCCACAACAATGAGGCTTCATGGGAGGAAGATGTCATTACCGGGTCTGCGTCCCAAGGTGTCTCGGAAGCATTAGACAACTTAAGAAGGCATTTATATGTTCTTCAGCTAAACATGAACCCGAAAGACTTCTTGGACTTGTGGAGAAATCTCGCAGAAGGGCTTGACCATTATGTTTGTCGTAAATTTTACTCGGGAGAAACTGTTTTATGGAGAAAAAGGTTTGAGGTCGATGCACAGGCACTTCTCATGGTGTTTCAACCTTATTGTGTTCGTCCTGGTGCATTTTTCCCTCGTGTCAGAGAGATCTTAGGTTGTTGAGCATGCATGAGGAAGAGCAAACACGACTAAGAGGAGAGCTTTAAGTAGAAATGGAAACAATTGTTTAAGCTTGTTTGGTATTTCTAACTTGTCTGCTCAAGTGCCAAGTCTTGAATGATATATTGTAAAACTGTAACAGTGTATACGGGTCATGATCAAGAAGATGAGAATTGCAACAGAATTTGGATAAAATAAAAACTAGCAAATGTGATAATCATGTACAGACTTTCTGGTAAAGGAGAATCAACAGAAAGAAACTTTACTGACAGCATTAAGAGAACTCTTTGATCAAGGGCTCATAGAACAGTCTGTAAGCGTCCATTACTTCTAAATACCACATAACTTCACGATCTGGGATTCCCGACAGATCAACCATCTTATGAACCTAGTTTCAGTCAAAAACAACAGTGACAAGTTTCAGTTATGCTAGCACAAAATCGAATCATTGAATGTTAATGCAGGACAATAGATGATTGTCGTGATACAACCACTCAATCTTACTTAATCTCTATTGTGCCAAGATAGAAGCTGCAGACACCAATTCTCTAAAAGCCAATTTGACTACTATGTAATCTCAAATCAAAGCAAAATCACAGATAAAAATCACATTGACTGATGAAATATACATATGATCAAAGTCCTTGTCAATGATGAAAGTGTAAAGAATTTTAACCTTAATTAGAGGTATCTCCCCAGTACGAATATGGTATACACCAACAACCATCACATACATTCCTGATCTCCATTGACGGAGGTCAAAAGCGGTGGTGAGACCGAGCTCGACAAGACCGGTCCCATCATCAAGTACCAAACAGTCATTTCCACCGCTGGAGATAGTGACCAAAACGCCCTGCAACGCAAAAATCAATGTCATCGAAACAAGGAATTGGCAAATCCGAGAGAATGAGAAGATGATTGATCGGAACCTGAAACCAAACACGTTGGAAAAGTACACCACCTAAGGCGGTGGCGTTCTGCGAAGGCGTTGGTTGAGCGTCCCGGAGTTGGGAGCAAAACATCTTCACCGCCGCTAAGCTGTAGTCCATTTTTACCCGCCGATTCGAAGCATCCACTAATCAAATTCGCCAATGTTGTTATGTCTTTCATTTAACTCATCAATTAAACCGACCAAACCGAACCATCCAAATTGTATTGGTACAGTAATTTCATTTTGGTACACCTATAAATATTCAAATTATTATTCACTTTGACAAATATTAGCATGGCCATCAAAACAATACTTTCTTGACAAAAATCGTACAGTTCTAATATTAGGTAAGTTTGGTTCTTATAAACTATAATCAAATCAAATAAGAATTAAAACTAGTTTATACTAAAAATATTTCGATTCACATCAGTTTTTTCTTTTTGGTTTTCATACAAATAATCATATTTTTATTACACGTAACTATTTAGAACCCAACTAATATTATTTTGGATCTAGTTTGTTTTTTTTTTTGAATTCCAACTAAACCAAAAATATAGTCTGTATTTATTGATTAACAACTTTTTTAAAAAAACCAAAAAAATATATCTGAAGTGAACCGAAAAACCTAATGTGAAGCTAACAAATACAACCGAAAATCATGGAATTATAACTATTATAATAAAATTAGTTATATAATTCTTTTGATGGCATGGAAATTCTTTAAATGCAAAATTAAAAATAAAAATGAAATGATGTGGAATAAATCTTATCCAAGAAATAGATAGACCCACAATATCTAAGAAAAGAGTGAGATGTCACAATGCTATTGATTGATAACCCATCCTCGAAATCTCTCTCTTCGTCCACATAATATATTTGTTTCCTGTTTATGTGTTATACTTAAAAAATAAAGAAGATCAGTTTTAGGACACAGAAGCAAAGAACAAAAAAATGGCAGCAACCTTTGCAACCCCATCGACGGTGATAGGTCTTGGAGGTTCATCCATCAAGACCAAAGCCTTCTCTTCATGTAACTCTCTTTCTCTATCTCTTTTTTGACCTATTGAATCAAACATATACATATTTGTAACTGTAATTTTTCTTGTCATGTTTTTAGCTTTTCTAAAACAAACATTAAGTGCTAAAAACCCTCTGAGACTCGCCGGAGCATCAGGAGGAAGAGTCACTTGGTACGTTACTTAAACTGTTTAACTGATCTTACGAACTAATAAAGCTTTGTTTTTGAGGTATTTTTCTATTTTGTTTGTGTTAACAATAAAGTAGCTTTGAGAGGAACTGGTTGAGAAGAGACTTGAACGTGATTGGATTTGGGTTGATTGGTTGGTTAGCTCCATCGAGTATTCCAGCGATTAATGGGAAGAGTCTTACAGGTCTCTTCTTCGACAGCATTGGAACTGAGCTTGCTCACTTCCCAACTCCTCCAGCTCTCACTTCACAGTTCTGGTTGTGGTTGATTACATGGCACTTAGGTCTCTTCATCTGTCTCACTTTTGGACAAATTGGGTTCAAAGGCAGGACAGAGGATTACTTCGAAAAATAAAATCAACATCTTCCATTTGTCTTATATGTACTCTCTATTGGTCATGTGTAATATTATTATTAATCAAAATGATGCTTTCTTTGCTATTGATATTTCATCCATTTCCAACAAGTGTCATCAGTCAAATACGATTGGATAATATTTCTTCCATAAAACATTACAATCCGGCTTCGACATGAAACATAATAGAAGGTTAAGCGTAAAGTAGAAGTTTGAAAAGTAGGCTTGTGAGTTAAACGAGGGAGCAGTGCATGATCTTATAAAAACTTGGAGGTTCTGACAACACTTGTTCAAAGATATGAAAGGGAACAAAACTACATATTAACTACACATTCTATAGTTCGAGTCGCCACTGTTTCCATACGTAGATGCTTGGCCAGTGCAGCTTCATGGTTGATGTGCATTTTGCAAAGCTCGAGTTACCATGTCGATGAATTCATTCTCCTGTCAATAGCCATTGGGTTAGGTTTGCAAAGCAGATCCAGTAAAGTGATGTGGTAAAGGACAAACCTGAACCAATGCTAAAAGGGCTTCTTTCACTTTGTCTCTGTTGATGGCCGGACCAGTGGGTGCAGGAGCGAGTGATGGTGGTGGAGTTGGTGGTGGGAAAGGCTGGAGCATGGGAGTACCATATGGCCGCTGCTGGTGCGTCACATTATTTGGGTTAAGAGGAGGAGCAGTGGGAATAGATGTACCAGGTAAGAGGTGTGGTTGATTCATCATCCGCGGGGGCCCAAAGAAAGAGGATGGCTTCACCAAATCAGTGAGAACGTTCGAGTTGTTGCTGTTATGGTCAGGGTTGTTGTCAAAGAAAGGCATCAGAGGAGATGATGATGGAAGAAGCGGTGGTGATGTTATCTGTGGAGGTGCTGCTGCCACTGTGGAAGGAGAAATGGTGGGTTGGTGAGGTTGAAGAGGAATCGCTGATGATTGATATGGTGGTCCACTTGCTGACCCACTCGCAGAGTTCCCAAGAGCCATCGCTGACTGTAAAGGCAACAAGATTGTTGACAAATTCAGTTTTACAATTTGACGAGTTGAAGTGAAAAATAGAAAGTTTACAGTTTAGGCTCCAGAAAGTGATAACTAAATTCAACATTCTAGATGCAGAATAAAAAAACCACCTGCACTAATATTAAAATATTACCAGTTCGAAGATAATTTAACAATCTAGTATGATGCTGTAATGATGATGAAGACGATAGTGTGAGTATGTAACAAAAGTTTTAGAAACTCACGCTGAAGAAGTTAACCAAACCAGGATCATCAGGGACATCCCTAGCAGTTGAAGATGGCTCAAGAGGGCCATCCATAACTGCCATTGTAGGCACAGCTTCCAATTCCTCAAACTCGCTACAGTACATACAAAAATTGAATCAAGTTTCTGCCTTAACTAAAGCACAAATATCCAACAGTGAAATATCTAAATCTAGAGATGACGATCTCACCTTTTGGAAGATGACGTTTTTGGCTTCTGGTTTACTTTAGAATATGCATTAAGTATCCTGTCATGCAAAGGAACCATTACGTGGAGACACAATGAGTATAAAGACAAATATATAATGGTGAGCATTGAAGTCATTAAAACGGTTTAAGATGTTTGCAAGAAATATCTTTATGAAAGCACTATATTCACAAAAATGCATCTGTCTGAGAATAAGCAACGATATTGGTATTAATCATGATCCAACAGGAGAAACCTGCGTGTATTTATGGATGTAGTTTTCTTTTACTTTCACAACTTTCCAATCACAAAGACAGTTTATATATACCTGTTGAAAAGACTTGCTACTTCCTCACATTCACGTTTATTGTAGAACCAAATGCCGTTTACTTCTTGAGATGCATTACGGTAAAGTAAATATGGACCTTGAACTTCATACTCAAAATCCCCCAAGAGATTTTCCACCAGATTATCTGCCCATAATGAACAATACAGTGATGCTTACTACTAGTACTGAGTCTTAAGCATTAGTAGCTTTACACGAATATACAAGACACACAACAACTTTATTTGAAAAATAAAGACCAGAATTGGAGGAAAATTCCGACCTGTATTCCGACGATTCATCACAATAAACTGAAATCGAGGTTGTGTGCTTCTGCAAAAAGCAAAAAGGATCCATCATAATTTGAACGCAGTAAAGTTAAAAGAGATAACATCAAACATATGTTAACACCCAAAAGTATTTACCTTTTGACAACAAACAAAGATCCTTCAACATCTTTACGACTCTGATTGAAACCAAAAAGACAGATCAGTGGGTAGCAAAGCAAACAACAAATTATGAATACAATGATTGATTGAAACTCACCCATTGACTGAGATCAATGTTGAATTCATAAAAAGTGACATGAGCGGCTGTGATGAGGATTTCTTCGATGTATGGATCTATTCTCTGGAGGACTGTAAGATTGAGAAGCCTCGTACTGTTCTGATCCAGATTTGGGATAAGCTTCCCGTTCTGAGACATGTTTGTCAATCGAAGATCAGACGTGAAGGAATTTGGATCCGATTTAGCCTAATCGGAAGAACCCTAGAATCCTGGTTTACGTAAGCTGAGATTTGGGGTCAGAGAAGAAAACGCTAAATTTTGGAACGCACTTCGCTATTTGGTTTCGTGCTTGAGAAAAAAATGGTACAGTTAAATTTTAGGGATTATTCCCTAAGTTTTTTATATAGTACGCACTGCGCTATTTTCGGTGTTTTGTTTAACAAAAAAAAACAGCAAAAATATAATAATAACATTTGTGAAAAATAATACAATAACTTATATAATAATAATAATATGAAAAAAAATTAAATAATTTTCTTTTTTTTCCCGAAAACGCATAATTTATATTAATTGGAAATCAGGTCAACTGACCGATTATAAAAGTAGGCCTACGGCCCAAATCCAAAAGAAGAGGCCTAAAACCAGGCTTCAGAGAGAAAACAACCTAGCTAGTTAAAAAATCCAAAAGGCAAATTGGGTTTGGCTTAAGGGACACCGGCGAAATCATTTCCGCCATGCACCTGTTCAGTCGCCTGAGATCCCGTCTGTTCTGCGTTCGCATTGCCTGGGCCTTGTCTGATTGAATCTGCTTCAGCTGGAAGTGAATTGACATCAGCCATGAACGTGTTGTCTCCGTTGTTAATAACATCGTCAATAGACACATTTGGCGTTTCCACATTCATAATTGGATCAATCACCGGGAAAGGAGGCTGCGAGACAATTGAGTTAGCGTGAGGAGATTGTTCAGTAGATGCTCCGTCACTGTCAGAACTTATGTTCTCCGCTTGTGCTGTCGGAATTGAGTAATTAAGATAATCCGATGGTTGGGGAATGTAGCTACAAAAGCAGGTATTGTGGGTAATTTTTTAGCAATTAAAGCATAACCTGGTGATGTTTTCATAGATGAACTCAATTTGCAACATATCACCATTTTCGCAGAGCATCGGCTTGAAGAACCTTAATCGGTTGTCAAAGTTGAATTTGATCTTTGCTCTGGCCAGAAGAGGTTTCGTTATTGTGCCTTCTTGGAAATCAACCTTGATCACTTCACCTAGTCCGTTGCATATGATTTTGATTGCGTTTTCAGAGGTATACTGAAACGGCAAGTTGATGACTTGTACCCACAGTTGAACCGTTGACATGAAGTTAGGCTCCATGTGATCCTCCCATTTCTCGCAAGCCACAATCCAGCCATTGTATTTTAATGGTTGTTGCTGCAGCACCATGTTCCTGTCTTCCTCAGAGGCGAAGAAAAACTGAATATGGTCTTTGTCAATTAGTCTGGTTGAGACAGGTTCCATTAGGTTCCACTCTTGGGGAAGGTCTTCAGCTAATTCTTGGATGTTCTGCTCCCATTTGTTAATAGGTCTGATGATAATGCTTCTTTTGTTCTTTTGCAGGGTGGCTTCATAGGCATGGTTTGGTAAAAAACCTCCCGGATCATTCCTTCCAAGATGGAATCTGTTGAGCGCTTGTCTGAGGTTAGAATTCATCCTTTTGATCGTTGTTATGTTTGATGTTGGACTCAGGTCACACCATGCTCTTTTTATACAGGTAGAAGGTAATTCTGTCAATTTGTCGATAGAGCTGCCTCTCTAATTGTGATGATTGTCTTGAGCATTGTGTTGATTCCATGCAGCAAGGCGTGAAGGAATTTTGCCACTTCCACCCAACTTAATCTCATCATTTTCTTGGGGGTTACAATTGCGTGCTTAAGGGGTTGATTATCCACAGGTTGTGCCAAGTGGCAGGCGTCATCTGGGCAATATAAAAAAACTTATTCATCAGATAAGTAATCAAAGATTTCCTATATCTCTTCCTCTGCCATAATGATTAATCTTCTATAGCTTGTCAGGTCATTAGCATCTACATGGAGTTGTAGACGTGTTCACCGGCAAAGCATATCAAGATTGGTGGGCTTGGTGTTGTGTATTGGGCCTAGCATATAATTAGGAATGGTGCGTCTGGAGCATTAGTGGTGGAACTTTGGACCTTATTTTATTGGGCCGGGTATTATTTTTCCTGGTTTATAAGGCATATTTATCCTTAGGCTATGTTTTCTTTGTGCAGCTCATGGTGTCACCGTGAACACCTCTGACGTTTTGTCAATCCATCCTGGAGTCCCGCGCTCGATGTAATCATTGAATCTCTTCTCCTGGACAACACTTCTGGCAATTGCGGAGGCCGTAAGATTGCATTCCTTATTGATTTTCCTCATTTTAAACACTTGGAACTTATTGATAACTTCTGTGATAGGTTGCAACCAAGGTTTGAGTCTGGGCCAAGAGGAAGGTTGTTGAAGGACCTATCTGAGTTTTCCGTCATCAACCAAGAGAGTAATTTGAAGGAAACGGAGGTCTAGTAGGCTGCGCAGAGTCCATTCAAGGCCCTTGAGTTCCAGGTCTGTCTTGGAAGTACATTGTGCAATGGTGTGTCTCGCATGCATTATCATACAACTAAAACTGTCATGGATACACCAGGCGCTCCCATGGAGATTCCCCTTTTTGTTCCAGCATGTTTTCCAGGTTACCATGATCTCCCCCCTTGCAATTCTAATAATCTCCTTCTGCCTTGATTTGGTTGCATTGATTGCTACTTGCGCTTTTTTCCATGCTTCTTTCTCCGCTTTAGTGTCTTCCACAACCTTCTGTAGGCAAAGTTGGTTGCCTTGAATTACGAATTCATTTCGATTTTTCCATATAGCCCTTAGAATCCATGGAAACAAATCTTGGGTACTTTCAGGCAATAGCATGCTATTATTTCCTTGGATTAGGTACGATAGGTTGTGAAATGTCGAGGTGGGGTAGAAACCATTCCTTGGCCCTGGTATTCCTAATAGTGCCCAAATTTGTCTGGCAGGGTGACACCAGAACATTGTGTGGTTGATTGATTCTACCTAGTTTCCACAAATATCACATTTATCCTCTGCAATGACTTTTCTTTACCTCAGTCCTTCTTTTATTGCTAATGCTTCTGATATCATCCTCCAAAGGAAGGTTTTAATTCGTGGTGGAGCTTTGAGTTTCCAAATTTCCTTTTTGATTTTGTTGCATTCCCATTCGGTGTTACTTGATGAACTTTGTTCCGTGGTTAATCTATTAGCAAGCCAATTACCACTTTTAACCGTATATAGCCCTGTTGAGTTGTAGCCCCAAATCCATGAATCTTCTTCTCCTGTTATAGGTGGTTGGCTGAGAATTTTTGGAATCTCTGTGTGATGGAAAATCTCTTGTAGTTTCCTTAAGCACCAATTGTTCCCAGAGATTAGTTCTTTGACTTTGAGGTTGACGTCAAAGGTTCCTAGTTTACCAATTGGTGGTCTAGGATGGTGATGGAATATCCAGTTGGAGTTCCATACATAGGTTCGCTCACCATTGCCAATCTGGCGTACCAGCCCTTTTGTTAGTAGATCTTTCTCATGTAAAATACTGTGCCACGCATACGACAGTTTTGGTCCAGTTGTACTTTGCAGGAAATCTCCATTCTCGAAATATTTGGCCTTGAGCACTCTTGCTAGTAGTGAGTTTGGTTTGTGAAGGATTTTCCATGCTTGTTTGGCCAGAAGCGCTTGGTTAAAATTATATATGTTCTTGAGTCCAAGTCCTCCTTGTCCTTTTGGTTACACATCTTATTCCATGCTACCCATGTGATTTTCTTCTTTCCTTGTTCTTGGTTCCACCAGAAATCTCTCATAGCAGCATTTATTTTTTTGCATTGATTAATGGTTAGTTTGAAACATGTCATGGCATATACAGGGAAAGCTTGTGCAACCGACTTTAGTAAGATTTCCTTCCCTCCTAGTGATAATTTTTTGGAGAACCATCGTGTTGTGCTGCTTGTTATCTTGTCTGAAATGCTTTTGAGCATAGTGGCTTTGTTCTGTTTGAAGCATTCAGGCAAACCTAGACACTTATCCATTCCTCCATTGTTCTCAATCTCAAGGATTCTTCTAATCTCTTCAGTAATTTGTTTGTTGACTTTTGTTCCAAAAGATATAGCTGATTTGTTTAAGTTCACCATCTGACCAGAGGCTAATTCGTATTCTTTGAGGCAGTCTTTTAAGTTGCGTGCTTCCTCTTTTGTTGCTTTACATATGAAGAGGCTATCATCCGCATAAAATAGTCGTTGAATTGATGGCCCTGCATTTGCAAAATTGATTCCAGTTAATCTTCCTTGGTTTTCTGCATTATCCAGATAGCTGCTAAGGGCCTCTGTGCATAGGATGAACAGGTACGGGAATAGAGGGTTTCCTTGTCTAATGCCCCTTTGAGGAGAGATAAATCCTTGTACCGCTCCATTTATGATGACACAGTATGTAGTTGACTCTACGCAGCTCATAATCAAGGTAATCCAGTCTCTGTCAAAACCAAGTTTAATCAGGGTGATCTCTAAAAAATTCCATTCAATCCTGTCATAGGCTTTGGAAATATCAGTTTTTACTGCCATGTATTCTCTTTGGCCTTTTGGATTGGATTGTATGTGATGCATAATCTCATGCGCAATGATGATATTATCTGATATTAACCTTCCTTTGACAAACGCACATTGAGTTTCTAAAATGATATCAGGTAGCATCGGCTGGAGCCGTTTTGTTATGATTTTAGCAACAATCTTGTATATAACTGAGCAAAAGGCTGATTGGTCTGTATTCATTTATCTGAGATGCATTTTCTTTTTTTGGTATCAAACAGATGTGAGTATAGTTCCATTCTTTTTTCATCTTTTTTGTTTCAAAGATGCTGCTAATTTCTCTGCAGATATTCTGAGTAATCAACGGCCAAGAGGTTTGATAGAAGCTGGCAGTCATACCGTCTTGTCCTGGTGCGCTGTCACTGTTTATGCTATAAACCGCTTGCTTGATCTCTTCTTCAGTTACCTCTTTGGTTAGTTCCTTGTTCATCTATGTGGTAACTTTCTTTCTTACATGTCTGAGAAAAGGGATAGTGTTAATGGGGTTGGTTGATTGAAAGATCTGTCTAAAAAAGTTTGCCGCAATATTCCCTTTAGATCCCTCTGTAAAATTTTTGACTCCATTTTCATCTTCAATGTAGAGAATTTTATTCCTCAGTCTCTGATACTTGACACTGTTGTGAAAAAATCTTGTGTTTCTGTCCCCTTTTTTCAGTCTTTTATCCCTATACTTGTTTCTCCAGAATTCCTCTTCGAGGATGATTTCCCCCTCTAGCTCTACTTTGAGTTGTTGTATTAGGGCTTTATCCGGATTTAGTTTGCTCTGTTCCTTGTCCAGGTTGGATCTAATGCTCTGGATTCTCTTGCCAGAATTATGTGTTCCCTGATTCTTCGATCGTGAAATTCTCCTTCTTAATGATGCAATCTTACTCAGCACTGAAGAATTAGGCCCAGTATTGTTGCTCCAATCTTCCATGATCATATCTCTGAAGTCAGGTTTAAATCTCCACCTCTTATCATAGGTAAATCTTCTTTGAAAATATTCCGTTTCCGCAATCATATTGGTCAGGATAGGCCTATGATCAGAGCCTAGATAGCTGAGGTAACTTATGTTTGATCTTGGGAATATAGTGAAGAAACTTCCATTGCCAAAACTTCTGTCTAATTGGCATTGAACCCAAAGTCCGTGTCGGTTTCCACACCAAGAGAATTTGTTTTCAGCACCTGGTATCTCTTCAATTTGACAGTCCTCAATGAAGTCTTGGAAGTCCTTTAATGTGTATGCAGGTCTCGGTGGTCGTCCCAGTTTGTCATCATTATTCCTGATTTCGTTAAAATCCCCTGTCAAAAACCACGCTTCGTTCCTTCCTTCCCCAATGTCCCTAATTTGGTCCCAGATTTCCTTTCTTTTGTTTCTATTTGGGTGTCCATAAACACAGGTAATGAAAACTTTTTGGTCTCCAAATACCATTTTTGCATCAATGAAGTTTCTGTTTGAAGCTAGGACTTCTAGTTTGGTATGGTTTTTCCAGAATAGCGTTAGGCCCCCACTAAGCCCCATTGGTTCCACAATTTCACAATCATTGTAACCCATCCACGACTTAATCTTCTCCATCTTACACTTTGAATTTTTGTCTCTGACAGGAACAGAATGTCCGGAAATAAGGAACACCTTATTCTTTTAGGCGTCGAACTGTCAGTCTGCTCCCCATACCCTGACAGTTCCAACTTAGCACACTCATAGAGCATTGGGTGGTTTTTGGAAAACCACCAAACCAGAGGTAATAGCATCTTGAGCTGAGTTTGTTATTGAGTTTGAGTCACGGTTTCTTTTTAGTTTTTTCTTTGGAGATACTGAGTTCCGCCTCCCAGAATCTTTTGTCCATTCGTCTTCTACCATGTAGTTTGACGTCCCAGCTGAGTCCTTTAACTTGGCCATTTCATGATCCCTTAATTTCCATGCCTGTTGAGTTAAAGGCCTTTCTTCTGTAAGTAAACCTTTAATGATTGCTTGTGTTTCTTCATCATCCACAGAACTTTTCCATTTGATATCCGTGCTGAACTTCTGTTTCAGGTAATTCAGAAGTTCTAGTGGGTTTTCAGGGCTTTCAGCCAGCTTCTCTTGATTCTTTTTGTCGGCACCACTGTTGTCTTCGTTTATATCTTTACTGTTTTCCGATCTTTTTGTTACAGCTCCTAAGGTTTTTTGTTGGTTTCCTTTATTCTTACATTTGTTTTGTTCATGACCGAGAGACAAGCAGTTATAGCATCTGTTTCTAACTCTTTCAAACTCAATCTCCGCAGTCATGGTTTCCCCCGAGGGTAGAATAAGCTCTCTTGATTTCCTGGCCGGGTTGTTGATATTAAACTCAATTTTCGCCCTTACATACTCCATTAGGTGGGTTTTCTGGGGATCAAAATCAATTTCAGTCAATTCCCCAATTGTTTTAGCTATATAGCTGAACGTATCCTTGGCGAACCATTTCAGCGGAACCTTGGAGATCCGAATCCAAAGAGGGATTATCTGTGAAGCTATGGTTGGATTCGGGGCGTCTGATTCCCAAATCACAAATCTCCAATCTTCATAATTCCAGTATCTATGTGTAAGTATTTCCTTCCGATCACTTTCTGATTGAAATTGGAATTGGAATTTATCTTTACTGATCAGGATGCCTTTAACTTTGCCTTGCATTCTCTATATTCGTGGGATGTTTAGCATCGCTTTGGTCATGTTTTGGACTGCTGGATTAAGGAGCCTCCCGGTGATACACAAGTGATTATCGAAAGACGATTCATAGTTACCTGATGTCGGAAGCGGAATCGGTATATCCTCTGCGATCGACATTGATCTTAGCTTTAACATGGTTTGATTCTCCTCTCCCATGTCCTGGGGGTCCTGCATCTCTCGTGAGGAGAAGCGAAATCACCTTTTAAAATGCTTTATCGGGTGGATTGAATTGATTGGTTACATAAAGGTTGAAGTCAATAGAGCAGAAGATCTTAATAAGCCGGGTGAGGAAGAATTGATCGGCGTTCAGATGGAACCCGAGATTGAACTCTTATATCTCAAGAGAGAAAAGAGAGGTAAAAAAAATTAAATAGTTTAAGAATTATGTATTTTTTCTTGCGTACTGAATAAGAAGTAAATATCTCGGTTCTCTCAATAAAGAGGGATTAAATGCAACTATGATGCATCGTATACGATAATTGATAAGTTCTTAGTTATTGGTTAGATTCTTCGGGATCATAGTAGGGCGTTTTTGTATTCGGGCAGAGGAAAGTGTGTAAGCCAAATGTATGTGGAAAAATAGAGTTGTGTATCAATACGAATCTAAGAACCAAATAAATACGGATTGAAAAAATAATTAAATCATGTGCCATAATGTGGGTATAATCATAGTAATAATAATATAAAAGTTTTTTTTTTAATAATTTAACAATTATGTATTATTTCTTTTGTATTGAATAAAGAAAGTAAATTTCTCGGTTCTCTCAACAAAGATAGATTAAATACAGTTATGATGCATCGTATACAATAATTAGTAAATTTTCAAGTATCAGTTAGATTTTTCGGAATCATAGTAAGGCATTTTTGTATTCAGACAGGAGCAAATGTGTAAACCAGACGCCAGTGGGCCATACAAGTCTCCTAGGATCTAAGAGCATCTCCAAAAGAGTATGTTAAGAGAGGTTCTTAGAAATTAATTGATTTAAATTAAATAAAAAAAATAGTTATTGTGTAGAACCGTTTCTTAACTAAGAAACTTACAAAATTTTAAGAGACCTATACGTGATGATCTTGGATTGGTTAGGGGGTTTACACTAGAAAGAAAAACAGAGTTGAGCCCACGAGACTTTTTTCTCTCGATGACATTTTTCTCAAAAAATTTTTTGCCTCTTCCTCTCTGGTTCCTCTCCTCTTCTTCTCGAATGGACGGTGACGTACCTAAATAAATCATCATCTCGACGGCGAGACCTGTAAATCGGACTGTCTCCAGGTACGATTTTTTGATATTCTGATAGTAATGGTTGTTTGATTTTGGTATTAGAGTTATTCGACTTTGTCTACAATTTTTGTAAATCGAAGCTGTTATAATGGTAAAATAGAGATTCTAGTTTTGGAATTCGTCTTATTATCTTTGATTTTTTCTTTTGCGCATCTGTTTTTGGTTCTGGAATTCGAGTGCTTCATTGCCTGATTTGATATCGATATTGGTTTCTTACATTTTAGCCCTTTACCTTGCAATATCCGTGCTCTTTCTTTGGTCAATTAGAAGATGAATTCGTTGTTTATTTTCTCTCTTTTTGTATTAGTATCATAGCTGTGCTCATTATACTTACTTGGTGTTTTGAAAAACTACAATTTAAGGGTTGCTTGTCTCTTGATTTCCGAAGTAAATAACTTTATCTACATATGATCCCAATTTAAGTTCTTATTATCCTTAGACCATAGCTAAGAGTCTGATGTTAGAGAAATTCGCTGGGCATACCTTAAAACTTTGCTAAACTTGGGTTTATTCAGCTTGAATACAATAAAATCTCAGAAAAGTAGCTGTTTAGCCTTTGGTCTGGAATGATTCCAATAGCGGTTGTTCAGTTGCATTTGCTAAAAAATTACATTTGGATTGTCTGCTTTACTGCATGTGAATTGATTATCTGGGCGTCTGTGTTCTGTAGATCTTAGCTGCAATCACCTATCAAATAGTCCCTGCTGATACACAGTATGCTGAGATACCATGTCCCTGCTTCACCTAAGGTCATGTGATTTTGTAGGTTTCTGTAAGTTCCATGTATACATATTGCATACTTGGTTCTTGTAGAAGTGTACGCTGGTTTTACTAAAGATAGTTTGCTAGGAAACTCATAAAGAAACTATATAATTGGTTTTTGTTAATATATATTCAGGGTTTTGGTAAATTAGTCTATGAAGAATTAATGAAGAGGCTTCATAGTGTCGGCATGCTAGCTTAAACATGTGACTATAATAATTACTGTGTTTAGAATTCTTGGAGTTTTATCTTTTACAGTTTTGCTTCTTTGCTTAAACAGGTAACTATAATCTACACTTTGCTTCTTGTTTGCTTATGTTTGAACTTGTTAATGGCTTCTGTTTGTACTTTGCTTCTGTTTTCTAATGTACTTTGCAGTTTCAATGTTAGCTTAATGAATGTTAGTTAAAGTCAATGAATTCAGTTTGCAGTTTCAGTGTTACCAGTTTCAATTTCTTGTAGTTTAAGTTTCAGTGTAATGAGTTTGTTGTTTTGTGAATGTGCAAAATACATAATGGCGAGGAAGAATGAATACTATGCTATCCTATCTTTGTACATTGAACAGATCGATAACATTTGATGGAGCAGCCAGATCTCATTCAAATGTCAAATATTCATTTGTGTATGATTTGTTTTGAATTATGGCACATGCTCGTAGATGTGATAATTAATCGTTTGATTTGTGATAATATGAACAAACACTTGTACAACTATTTTTTTTTAAGAATCCTAAGTGGGGTTCTACCATTAGAACCCCCAAAATATTAAAACCAAAAGAAGAGTTCTTAATTTATAATAAATCATTATTTTTATTTAAAAAATGTTAAAAACCCCTAGTGGGGTTCTAATGGCTCGAGATGATCTAAGTCATTGGAGTGTTGAATTTGGAGAGGATAATAGTACCATAAACCAATTGTTTAATGGCCACTCGAGTAATCCCCGTTTAGTGCACTATGTTCATACCATTACATTGTGGTGGCCTATGTTTGGCGACATTTTCTTTACGCATAGGTTTAGGTCCCAATATGAATGTGCAGATTTGTTAGCTTTATATATTTTTCCTAGCTCTATGTGCACTTCCCCTCGGAAGTCTCTAAACATTAATCTAAATATAATATTTTTTTCGTTTTATTTTATTTGTCATTATACGTTGTTTTACGGAAATTAAGAAATTTTTTAGATTGATAAAATTAACCTTACCAAAATATTAAATTACATTCTCAATTACAATATTTATTAGTGTCAAATGACACTAATATGAAACAATAGGAGAATAAATATGTTTGATGGCACACATATATATATATATATATATATAGCTTGACAAAAAAGTATATATATCATATCAATAATCTTCCACAAGTTCCTAATGAGATTTTTCTATATATGAAAAATAGAGTTTGCTTTTTGGTGACAAAAAAAAAAACAATAGAGTTTGCTTAAGAGCTATGCACAAGTCGGATATCTGGGGTTTTTGTGATATCGGATCCAGATCTAGATTCGTCGCATCCGTATTTTTATTATTTGAAACCGGATCGGAACAATAAAAATACCCGATATTTGATATCCACGGATATTCAGATTCGGATTCGAGGGTATCCAAATCCAAAAAATTATTATACTATATAAATTTTTTATAAAAAAATATCATATTTGTAATAAGAAAATGGTAAAAATAAATATATAACTTTAAAGTATTAAAAATAAAATAAAAATTAATTATTGTAATAAAAAATACTAAAATATATTAAGTTTTTTTTATAATTTATATTAACATTTCGTTAAAAAATTTAGAATAAACTAATTTTGCCGAGTTACTCTCAGTCTGGTGGTTAGGATGCTCAACTAATGACTCAGGGCACCGGGGTTCGATTCTTCCCCACTACACTAGTAGAATTAAAAGGGATTTTAGGGTGTGGGCTAAGCTATGGATCGGGCCTTGTCGATCCAATTGTTGACAAAAAAAAACTAGTTTTATATATTAATTTTCAACATTAACACCTAAAAAATTATATAGTTCATAATTTAAAAATTGAAAATTAACTTACACTTTAATATATTTAAAATTATTTAATAGTAATAATACATATTAAAAAATTATATACTAAATATTCTAAATCAGATAGAATCCGAATATCCGGACCAACAAATTTTATTACTGGATATGTACCTACAGATCCATAAATTTTATTACCCGAAACAGGATTTGTGTATCCCGAATACCTGAAATTTCGGGATGGATCTCGGATAATATACCAGGCCTAGTTTGCTTAGGAGTAAAGTCCACATAATTAAGATTATAAAAAGACATTAAATACGCAAAAGCTGTTTTCATTTGGACCGTAACTTATGGGCTAAGCTTTTTTTAAGTAGAAAAACTGAGCTTAGTGACACCACGATCCAAATAGTAGAGATTATTAAAAATTGAAAATTTTGCTTTGATTTGAAGCATTATCCCTGTAGGTTGATTTTTGTTCAAACAAGCACATCTAATTCATGATATTATAAGCTACAAAATCCTTTTAACCAAAATCGCTGAAGTTTTTTTTAATCCAATTCAAGTCCTCAAGGAGAGTAAGACAACTCTTACACTGTTTCACACATGTCTGTAACAAAAACGAAGGGCAAGTGTCTTATAGCCACCATTGAAGCAGGTAAGAGCTCAGAAGATTCGTTGTGGTGGTCCCATTGTGCTCTTGAGGTACAAACACCTTACATTTTGCCAGTTCTTCTTCAAGAGTGAAACAAGGAAGTTAACACTCATCTGAACATTCTGAAAGAGCTGCTTCTCTTCCATTGATAGGTTACCAACAGCAACTCCCATGCACAGAACCTTCTTCAGTTGAAATTTAACTGTTGCCTTTGTTTCGTTCACCTTGGCTTCTAAGGATTCCTGATGGCTCACAAGAGTTGGGAACTTTCCTGCATAGATATAATTGAAGAGTGTTATTTTAGAACTATCAACAAAACAAAATCTCAAAGATAACAGAAGAGAACTGGCACTGTATCAAAAGATATGAGACAGGATCCGTTGATGAGACCATTAGAGATCATTCAGGCAAAGATCACTAAAAGAAATTGTTATAACACGAACAGAAATTTTAACTAAACAAACTAAAACAGGCTGGCGGGAAAACATTGCATTGGCTGTAGCCAGAACTTGCCTGCCTTGTTGAGACCAGGACCGAGAAGACGAGGAATCTGCTTAATGACAGATTCAGAGGCCAAGAAAGCATGGAATTTCTTTGCAAGCTTTTTGACAAGCTTCTTGTTTTTGTTAAGCTTTTTCAGAGCCTCCACATCCATAGAATCAAGCCCCATTTTCTCAGCCTGCACAAGTATACAAAAACAAATTACCAACTGATTTCAAAATGCAAGAAACAATAAAGAAAAAATATTGATTTAGTATAGCCAACACATGATATAAGCATAAATATCGTTACACAAGAAGCAGGTTGTAGAAGTGATAAGATTCAATCACCTCCTCAACATGCTGAGCATCCCCGAGCATGCAGATCTTCATTTTAGGACGGGGGATATGTGGTAACTTGACAGATCCACTGAAACGCTTGTCCTTTTGAGGATCATAATTCTTCAGACCGATTTGAAGCTCAACAGTCTCCACAAAGTTACGTTTCTTTTCATCAGCTTTCCCTCTCACAACAGAGATGGCTTCTCTAAGGGCCTCACTCTGAAGCTTACTGTAGCCAACAAGACATTGTTAAGCAGATTACATCAGCAAACAGAACTCCACAACAATGACTAAAATTACATTGGATAAACCCCAATGTAGACACTCCCATACAAAATCATCTTAGTCTAATACATCTCCATTCTTATGAGGCAAGATTCAGATTTGTTCATCAACTTGTAAAGGCCTTAGTAAAGAGCATTTAGGCAGAATTGCAATACAACTTCGAAATAATAACTCGACCATTCACATATCACAAGAAAAACTTCGAATTTCTAGACCAAAATCAAATTGCCTACGAAATGAGTTAAATTCGACAACTACGAATGTAAAAGACAAGTCAGGTACCTCATTTTGTGGTCTCAGTTCAGCTAAGATCCGATCCTGGAAATGGAAAATAATGAAAATTTTCAAAGAGAAGCTCGAGCAACAAAATTTTTAGAACGGATGGTAATCATATCAACGAAACAAAGATTAAGCCAGAAATGACGCAGTCGTTGAGGCACAAACCTGAGTGATGAGACAGAAGAAACCCTAACTCAGTTCGTCGAAAGGCGAAGGTTTTATACTAAGAAAGTGATATAAACTAAATTAAACCTAAATGAATTGGGCCTTTAAAGAAAAGCCCAATTAAAAATAAATGGGCTAGTTTTAAAACTTTTAAGTGTTCGTTTTTCTTCCTTTAACCAAAAATCACTTCAGCGATCCAACATACATCGGACTACTACTGATAAAATCTTGAGGAACCGTTCGTGAGGACTGACTTGAGGACTGACGAACTTGAGGACTGACTTGCCGATCATGGTTTAGTCAAAAGCCACTTAATTAGGCCACACAGTTCATCGTTTCAGGTTTGACTTTGTAACTCGACGACGTCGTCTCGTGTTTATTTTGTGTTCTGTCTGCTTTTTTTTTGGCTGTTAGATTGTAGAAGATGCCTGATTCTAGAGCTTCTCATTCGTTCCTTTTGGAATGCAGCATAAGAGTGCCAATTCATGGCGCAATTTCTGCTTACTGTTCAAGTCTTACTCGCATTGACTTTCTGGATCGGATCAGGCTCCTCGACTCGTTATAATACCGGTGATCATGTCCCTTTGTTCGTCAACAAAGTGGGTCCTCTTCACAATCCAAGGTAAATCTCAAATCTTTTTGGGTAATTATTCGACATTTTGTTCTGAATTAGTGGCCTGAGAAAAAGATATCTTTAGTTGAATGGGAGTGTGTATAAATGCTATATATGTTCACGGAGAGATCAAGTTCGAGAATGTGAAAGTATGTTTTTGTTCTAACTTGAGCTTGGCAAGGATCTCAAAGATCGCTATTTTCTTAGACCCATTTTAAAGATTGGTTTTTGTTATTTTTGCAGTGAGACCTATCAATATTATGATTTGCCATTCTGCCGTCCAGGTTAGATTTCTCAAGTCAAACTCAATGATCAGGTTTTCCTTTTAGTTCGACATGGAATCATAACATGATATAATCTGTGCTTTTACTTCAAATATGTATGTGTCCCAAATTTCAGTCTTTGATTCAGGATTGCTTGTTTTATATTTTGTAGAGACTGTGATTGAGAAACAGGAAACCCTTGGGGAAGTTCTTAACGGTGACCGGTTAATGAGCACGTTATATGAGCTGAAATATAAAGAGGAAAAGACAAATGTTATATTGTGCCACAAGAGATTGACATCGAATGACATTGCCAGATTCAAAGATGTTATTGCTCAAGATTTCTACTTCCAAATGTACTACGATGATCTCCCCTTGTGGGGATTTGTTGGAAAAGTGGAGGGGGATTATTTTGGTCAAGGGGAGAAGCATACTAAATATTATCTATTCAGTCACTTAAAGTTTAATGTTCTGTACAATGCAGACCAAGTTTTTGAAATCACCAGTTTTAGTGATCCAAATTATCTGGTTGATATATCGAAGAACACTGAGACTGATGTTCAATTTACATACTCCGTTTCATGGAATTTAACTTCAGAACGCTCTGAGACAAGAATGAATAAGTACTCCCAGGCGTCACTGCATCCTATCAGCCAGAAGATTCACTTGTTCTCACTTCTTAACTCGATAACTGTTGTTGTTTTGGTAATTGGACTTCTTTGTCTGCTTTACATGCGCCATCTAAAAAATGAACTAAGAAGGTGACACTTATTTTCTTAAAAGACTACTCCTGTTTTGTGTAGTTCAGCATATGAGATGATTAAATATATTCTTTTTTTGTAATAACTTTGCTTTTCAGTTGCTCGATTGGAGATGAAGAAGAAAAAAAGGAAGTGGGTTGGAAACTCGTACATAGTGATGTATTCAGATGTCCTCGGAACATCTCCTTGCTCTGTGCAGTCTTAGGATCTGGTGCTCAGTTGCTAATCTTGTAAGCTTCTATTAATCCACTATTTTCGTTCCATTTTGGATGTTTTAGAGTTCATCTATATCTTTTCCATATGTATATCTTATGGAAGTAATACATAATATTACACTCAATTTCAGTTGCAAACTTTTACTCTATAGTTAAAAATGCAGTTTTGTCGTGGCATTTTGTTAAGTGCACTTGAAAAGCATATGTACTTTCTCAGTTATTGACAATTATTTCCAACTCCATTTTACATGATGATACATCTTTGTTCCATTTAGTGCGAATACTGAAGTCCAGTATCAAGATACTCGATGTTCAGTGACATTTGAAACATGTATCTTTTTTGAATTGTTTTCATGTTTGCCTATTGTTTTGTCTTCAGGATTATTGCTTTATTTGCATTGGCCTTCACCGGTTTCCTATACCCATACAATCGCGGAAGGCTGTTGACTTCTCTTGTCGTCATGTATACTCTAACATCAATAGTGGCTGGTTATACATCTGCTTCTTTCCATAGCCAATTCGAGGGAAACAAACTGGTGATTGGCTTTTCAAGTGCTTCCTACTTCTGCTGCTCTTGAAAGATTAATTCTTCGCATAACCTTAACACAATATAATATTATTGCCTTTTTCAGAAAAGGAGTGTTCGTCTTGCTGGGGTTGTCTACTCTCTTCCTTTCTTTTTAATAGCTTCAATTCTCAACACTGTGGCAATTACTTGGGGGGCAACAGCTGCGCTTCCTTTCGGCACAATAATCATTATCATACTCATTTACACTCTTTTCAATATCCCGTTTCTCATGTTGGGAGGAGTTTTAGGTAACCGTTTCAGTTTATTCGAGCTTCAACCTCCAACTGCTGTTAAAAGAAACCCTCGAGAAATTCCACTTCAGAATTGGTATCGTAGAAAGCTATATCAGGTGTTTCTTGGGGGACTTGTACCTTTCAGTGCAGTTGTTCTCGAGTGGCACCAACTCTATGCAAGTTTGTGGGGATACAAAATATTTACCTCCCCTGGAATAATGTTTTTCACATTCATGGTGCTCATCTTCTTGAGTATGAGTGTCGGTATTATCTTGACCTACATTCAGCTATCTGGTGAAGATCATGAATGGTGGTGGAGGTATACATTCTCTTACTGGATTGTATTCTTTTCTATCTAAACATTTGAATCTGATTTAGACTAGGTATGATGAGAATCCATCAAAGATACATATTTTAGTGAGTATCTACTCAAACGGTCATAGTATATGGTGATAGAAGGAAATATGAAACATGATTAGCCTAGAATCTTTTCCTTTTAGATTTAGCATTCGATTCCAATGGGACAGACTAAAACTATAGACAACTTTTGCAGATCGATATTATGCGGAGGATTCACAGCGTTCTTCATGTATGGGTATGGAGTATTGTTCTATCTCAGGTCTGACATGACTGGATTTCTGCAGCTGAGCTTCTACTTGGGATATACTGCTTTGTTATGTTATGCTCTCTTCTTGGTGCTTGGAACCATAAGCTTCTTGGCGTCTTGGTTGTTTATTCGCCACATCTACCGTTCTGTCAAACTCGAATAACTCCCAAAAAGTTAGGGGTCCTCTTCAATTCATCAGACGGCTCATCTCTGTATCAGTATTCTTTTGTTATAAGTTGTTCACATTTGTATGTTTCATTCAAAGAACGAAAAATGATCTTACTAGAAATAGAAAGACGGATACATCTTGCTGTTCACATCATATCACCATTCTGAAACAAACTATATTGCTTAAAAGTTACATATGCAATACAATAAAGCAATCAAAACACACACAATAAACTAGAATTGAAAAAAAAAAAAAAAATCATTTTCACTTGCTGTCTATACGGCTTGAGCTGCAAATGGGAGGCTGCACAGCTCCATTATCTCCCTTGGAATCCAAAGCAATTGATACCTCAAACTCACTCTTCATGCTTCCTGACTTTTTTTCATCTGCAACCACTTTTATTCTCTCCAATTCTTCTTCCTCCTCAGTTATGTACACACTGTCTCCATCCTCCTCAGTTATGTACACAGTATCTCCTTCTTCCTCCTCTTCATCTTCTTCCTCTTCTCCTTTCTCACCATTTTTGGGTTCATTGCTGCAGCTTCTGTCAACCCCTGAATTCGTCGTTTCCCTTTCCCTCACAGTTTTCTCTGTGAGGCTCTTCAACAACTTCATTACTTGGACAGCATACATCAATGCAGTTAAAGGATCTGCCATCTACATACAAAACCAAAAAAAAGAGCCAACACAATTCACAAGATGGAAATACTACTTTAACTCCCAAAATCCTCCAAAGTTGCAGAAACATGCTCTTGTATTTAATTGTCACTTTATCTCTTTCTATAAACTGCTTTGGAGCTTCAAAAGTCATTTGCATTATGTATATTGTAGACTTGTAGTTATCAATTAAACAGAGGAACTATTATCATTTTGTGCATTCTTAATAAAAACTGACCTGAGACATGTTGGGGGCAAAGACTAAAGCAAGGTTACGAGAGTTCATCTTGTTAACATGCTCAAACTGAATAACATCAGCCATTAGATTGATGGCCCAATTGAGAAGAGAAGCTTCTGTTTGAGGTAAAAGTCTCACAACCTTGACAAAATCCTCTTCTGACTCGCACTGCATCACTTGATCTGATGGCAGAGAATCAAGTACCCCTCTCGGCAACTCTCTGAACCAAGCCTAAACACACACACATCATCAAATTCAGGTGCCAAAACAATATTGAAGTCATTCTTCATAGAAGAAGAAAAAAGAACCTTGATAAGTCCAGCTAAACAATGGACATCAATCCCATCTGGTATCATTCCTTTATTAAGCTGTTCCCTTACATACTCTTCCTCGCTGTTTTGTCCTGTAATTCTGAATATTCCTTCTACCTGCAAGCCACCTTGATCATATAACTGGCTCTGCAATAGCAACAGTATCACAGGCACACAGTTCCCTCTCGAATCATATGATAACTGCATTGACTCCGTTGATACCCCAAACACTGTTGCACTGCAAACATAAAATGAAAATGCTAAGTCCCTAATGGCGTCTGAATCCAATACCAATCATAAGCAAAGTCTCAAAGAAAACTCCTCAAACAATGTGATTCAGTGGTTAGAAGGAAAGAACAAGAACAACAAAGTACCAACCTTGCACTGGGAGCTTTTCTGGGGACATCAGGCTCAAACTCAGAGGGAAGGCCAAGGAAGCCATCAAAGCGATCAAAGGTCACATGAGCCACGTGACGGACATTGGTTGGACCACCAATGTCCATGGCTCGTAAGTCGTTGTCTTCCTCTTCCGCCGTTGAAAAACAACGAGAGAACTCCAGGACGACTCGACCCACCGACGACGTGGAACCAATGAACCGCCAAAGTTCAAACTTGCCGAGTTTTCTCACAATCTCTATCTCTCCCTCAAGAATGAGACTTTTGATGGAATTGGCAACAAGTTTGGTGAAAAGAAAAGAAGATTAGAGAATCATATGTGGGAGAAGAGAATGGTCATGGCCGGCAACGAAGTGAGTCAATGATAAAAATGAATAAGAAAAAGAAAAAATGGGAAATTACACGTTACAAAGATATGTTGCAGAGAGATTGAGTGGCGATGAAGAAAAGGGTTAGGAGGAAGGTGGAACGTGGGTATCACTCACTGTGTTATTTCATTTCTAAGTCTATACTGCTCTCATTTAAATAAGTAAATCATTTATATTTAAATATAGTAGAGTGGGTTTTACTCTCATTGCTTTATAGCCGTCTCTCTTATACCGTTAAACGGTTCGGGTTCGGTTCGTTAAACGGTTTGGATTCGGTTCGAGAAGTTCAAATTCTGATAAGACTCGAGATGAATCTTCTCGGTAGAATAAAATGGAAGTGCTTCTGTCTTATAGGGAGGATTGTCCGATCGCAAGGAAAAAGCAAATCTATTCCCTGTATTAGATGTGGTTAACTCTGGTTAACTCGGTTTATACAAACTCAATTGTACATTCTTTTATACTTATATATATATATATATCTAATTGTACAGAACATCATTTTGAATTAATGAAGAAAAGTTTTTCATAACAGAATTTTTCTCTGCAACTTTCGTCTTCGTAATATGGTATCAGAGCCATAAACACCAAAATTGAGCTTGAAATCTGTTTGAGTTCTTCGAATCTCAGTTTGATTTTAGTTTCTCTTCTTCGGTTTTCAACTCTGTTCTATTTTTCCGCTGTAATCATGGTAACGTTGAGAAATCTTCCTCGCAGATCCAATCGCTTAAGAAATGCGATGAGCTCTTCTTCTTCACAGCAAAATCGGCGTCAATCTCAGTCTATTGGAACTACAAACTCTCCTCCGGTTACTTCTCCAGCTGATATTTCTCACAATTCTGGAACACCGCGAGCCGTTGTACTTCCTAATCTCAATGATTTGAGTCAATCGTCTTATTTTATGCACAGTTCCGATCATCCAGGTTTGCAAATCATCTCTCTAAACTCGACGGTTCAAATTAGGATGATTGGAATGCTGCTATGCGTATTGCTTTAAATGCTAAGAACAAGACTGGTTTTATTGATGGAACTCTAGCTAGACCTCTGGAATCAGATTAATATTTTAGCATTTGGTTTAGGTGTGATAGCATGGTGAAATCGTGGATATTAAATGTTGTTTCTCCACAAATCTATCGTAGTATATTGCGATTGAATTATGCATCCGACATATGGCGTGATCTATATGGAAGATTTCACATGACTAATCTACCACGAACATTCAATCTAATGCAACAAATTCAAG
>OVBA01003406.1:0-28144 GCA_900406435.1 Lepidium aucheri | reverse complement strand
ATTTTATTCTTAGAAACCCAAAATAAGAAACCCTCAATAATCTTGCTCTAATAATTTATGCATCTTTAGTTTGACTCCGCTCTATTATATAACGTTTTTTTAGACCAGCTCTTTTAAAAAAAATTCTTAATTTTGTGAACAATCATTTTAGAAAAATGGAGCTAATATCAAATATCATGTACACATTTTATCAAAGAAAAAGAAAAGAAAAAAAACGAAAACAATTTATGTTTGTTGTCAACTTTTGAACATAATTGTTTATGTTATGCAGATTTTTTAACGTAATCGTCAAAATCAGACATAACTTAAAAAAAATACAATACAGGGTTATGCAAGTACTAATTTTTAATCAGTTGAATAAACAAATTCCTCTACTGTTTAACATTATTTAGTTTCTCCATCGTCAGAAGTTATGACTCATAACTTATAATATATTCAGATAAAAAACATGTATATTACATTATTTAGAGATTGATGATCCGACAAATATAAATTAAGTATTAACCTTTGATGTTTAGTAAATTAGAATCATTGGAAAATCTAGTGATGTGCGGCAGATTAGCTGAGTCAGCTTCATAATTTTAAATGATCTGACCAAATATTAACACATGGGATATTGTAAATATGGCATGACCTGAGCCGGCCGTACAGTTGTCTCCATCCTATTGACTTAGTCAACATTGACTGTGTTACTTTATTCTGTTTCATTATGGCTCGTTCCCTCTGGTCTCTTCCACAAGCCGTCTTGTGCTTGTCGTGTGCTTTTCATGTGACTGACTCCACGTAACATCCACTTTAATTGGGCTCATAAATCAAGCCCATTAACTAACTGGGCCTATTCTTACATTTTCTCAGCCCGTTAACTTTTACGTGGCGGGCAAAAAACCAAACGCATGAGACACCGAACCGAACCAATAATTCGAATGAATAATACAATTCATTAAACTTCGATCGAATTATGAGAGAGTTGTTATCGTGTTGGTTTCTTTATCTTCTGTTGGAGAAAGAACTGTCTGACTTTCTCTATTGCCGGCGAGAACGGTGGGGATAATCGGCGGCGATGGACACGGTTCGAACTAAATGGGTGGCTATGGCGGCTAGTATATGGATACAATGCACAAGCGGCGCTTCCTATACATTCGGAATTTATTCCGCCGTCCTTAAATCGACCCAATCCTACGATCAATCCACTCTCGACACCGTCTCGGTCTTCAAAGACATCGGCGCAAACGCCGGAGTTTTTTCTGGACTTCTTTATACTTACGCTACCTCTAATCGTCGCCGTGGACGAGGAGGCGCAGGAGGGCCTTGGGTAGTGCTTGCTATTGGGGCAATTCAGTGTTTCGCTGGTTATTTTCTTATTTGGGCTTCTGTTACTGGATTGATCAGAAAGCCACCGGTACCGTTGATGTGCCTATTTATGCTCTTAGCATCTCAGTCGCAAACGTTCTTCAATACGGCCAATGTTGTTAGTGCTGTAGAGAATTTCGCTGATTATGGTGGTACAGCCGTCGGAATTATGAAGGTGACATGATTAAGCAATATAATTTCCCACTGTCTTGAATGGACCTTATGATCAATATTTGACTATGATCATGGTAAATTAAATATGGGCACACTGTGGGAAGCGTTGGAAAAAGGTGGATGCTATGATCTTAAGTGCCGGAGCAATACTGGTTGATATATAGCAAGTGTAGGATTGTTGCTGATGCGTGGATCTTTGATTTTTTAGTCATACATAGCTCTTTGTTCATTGTTTATACTGGTTGATTTTTTAGTCAATATAATTTCCCACTGTCTTGAATGGACCTTATGATCAATATTTTTTAGTCATATATACTGGTTGATATATAGCTCTTTGTTCATTTTTTGGTTGAGATTACAAATGATTATCCAACCTCCAGTTTTGAACTTCCAGAAGATCCTTTTTCGTTTGGTATATTATCTCTGAAGAGAATTATGGTTTCAAGTTTTGGAATTTGTCCTTCAAATAGCATGGTAGTTGTGGGAGCTAACTGATACAAGCTGGAAATGTTTGGTATGTAGTTGTAATAAAGTTATGTCTGGGAAAGACTCAGGCTAAAGTGCCATTAAAAATTTTGGCGGGTCTTATCTTTAGAAGTTTACTTTCTAGGATTGATTGAATTGCATTTGGTACTTAATAAGATAATGTATTTATTGAGAAGATCATGGTTTTTGTGTAAACTGGTCAGTTATCTTACAGGCTGTTTTCAATTTGTTTTCGCACTGTTGGGATTGTGTTTCACTTTGTTTACGATCACAGTGAAGCATCCAATCTTATCTCTCCTTCTATCTTTGCAGGGGTTTCTTGGTCTAAGTGGAGCGATACTTATTCAACTATATGAGACAGTGTGCGCTGGAGATCCAGCGAGCTTCATTCTTCTACTAGCAGTAACACCAACTCTGCTCTCCCTCTTGGTTATGCCTCTAGTCAGGATCTACGAGACTAGCATAGCCGATGATAAAAAACATTTAAATGGTCTTTCAGCTGTATCTCTCATCATTGCAGCTTATCTTATGGTCGTTATCATATTGAAGAACACCTTTGGTTTGTCATCATGGGCCAATGTTGTCACACTTGTATGTCTACTCGTTCTGCTACTCTTGCCTCTACTTATTGCTAGAAGAGCCCAGCGAGACCACATGGAAAAAATAGTACCACCTGACTATTCCCCTCTCGTAAGCAGTCCAAAGGCAACAACCTCCGGTAACCAAAGTTCTGAAGGCGACAGTAAAATAGAAGCTGGTCTAAGTGAGAACCTGAATCTTCTGCAGGCTATGAAAAACCTAAGCTTCTGGTTGTTGTTTATTGCCATGATTTGTGGAATGGGCTCTGGACTTTCAACGATAAACAACATCCGACAAATAGGTGAGTCACTACGATATTCATCCGTTGAGATAAATTCATTGGTGTCCTTGTGGAGTATATGGAATTTTATTGGTAGATTTGGAGCTGGTTACGCCTCAGATGCATTGTTACACAAAAAAGGATGGCCACGTCCGTTGCTAATGGCTGCAACACTTGGAATGATGACCCTTGGGCATCTAACCATAGCCTCTGGTTTCCAAGGGAACCTCTATGTTGGTTCTGTTATAGTTGGCGTTTGTTATGGTTCACAGTGGTCATTGATGCCTACAATCACCTCTGAACTATTTGGAGTGCGCCACATGGGAACCATTTTCAACACCATTTCTGTGGCTAGTCCCATCGGTTCCTATATCTTCTCTGTAAGATTGATCGGTTATATCTATGACAAGACTGCTTCCGGGGAAAGAGCATGTTATGGCTCTCGCTGTTTCAGGCTTTCCTTTGTTATAATGGCGTCTGTTGCGTTCTTTGGGTTTCTTGTCGCCATTGTACTGTTCTTTCGGACAAAGAGGCTCTATCGACAAATCGTTGTCAAGAGGTTGCATGGTCGATAGAGTTCTTGTGAATACTATTCTTAAGGAAAACGAATATCCCGTCTCTTGCCACATACCTTGTAAGCTTATATTATAAGAGGTACATCAATTACTTTACCTGTAAATTACGTTTGTAATTAAATGTCTGTGTTGGAACTTAGGAAGAAAGAAAGCTGAGATTTTTCTCTCTTTCGTTTTTTGTAGTTTCTTCCACGAATGTAAGTGTTTGTAAAGTGTACAGACACGTCTCAGATCCTCCAATAATGTTGTAAGTTCTTTGATTCATATTGTTGATAAACTACGCATTTAAACAATACTGCAGTGCAGGCCATCAAGTCCTATTTATTCATTATTCAGAATAACCCACAAACCAATCACCATTCAACAACACTCAATTCAATGCGTTTCTAATTATGCTTTTGATAACTTCCTCATAATTACTTTATTATCAAAACAATTCATGATGTGGGACAAAAAGTAGTTTTGCAGCCTTAAATGGAAGGGAACTTGACAAAGACAATTGCTTTTTTCCTTTCTTTGTTCTACCAACTTCAAACCTACCTTTTTAAAACCCAATAAGTAAGAAATCTATAACACAGATGTAGAAAGTCAACTACTTGGATTCATACCTACTTTTTGAACCCCAATAAGTTCTTAGAGATTTTAAAGCCCAGACGTAAAAAGTCAAATACTATGACTTTCACATCGTTGACTTTCACAGATGAAGATGATAATCCCGTGAATGAGAGGAGTTGAAAAAAAGCGATCAAAAGATAGAAAAAGCAAAGAAAAAGACACAAACTTTGTTTATGACATCTCTCTCTGACACGATAAAGATGAAAAATTCAAACCAACATGATAATATTCATAAGAGAGATTTCTGCGGATATGGTTGTTGGTTGTCATGGGAAGACAATAAACGCCACTGCAATTGCATTTATTCTGTCTGCGGAGTCAAACAAACTAATTTTATTATTTGATATTGCATCCCATTTGTTGTCTTGTCCTAAGAATCAGATATATAATAAGGAGCCTTATGTTCTCCTTCTTTCTCGATTCTCTCTTCCACTGTCGTTATCCATTATCCTCTAAGATTTGTCTCTTTCTGAGACACGGAGATACGATGACCCGTCAACGATCTCTTGTGTTCTTCTTCTTGTTCCTCTCATGTTTCACTCTTTCTTCCTGGGCTCTTCCTCTTTGTTCCGATTCGAGTGAGTGTTTTTTGTTATCTGCTTATGGTTTTGGCGCTTTGTTAAGGACTTGTTTCTAGTTCTGCTATTGTAGATTAATGCAACGGTCAACTTTTTTTTGTGTTTCTCAGGAGCTCCCTTGGAGGTGAATTCGACATTGAGCTTTTGTCCTTATAAAGGGAAAACATGCTGCAATACAGTGGAAGATTCCAATTTGAAAAAGAAATTTCAAGAAATGAACATTTCCGACAAGGGTTGTGCTTCTGTTGTAAAGTCAATCCTTTGCGCTGTAAGTACAATCTGTCTTTTACTTCTAAAGAGTTGGGTCGAGTTGTTACCTGTTTTGTTTGGAACCATTGTGATGATGTAGTTTGGAAAAGAATATGCAATAAGGGGAATTGTGCTCTAAGTTTTTCATCTTCTTCTTGTTTTGTTAATGTGATGTTACAGAAATGTGATCCTTTTTCATCAGACTTATTCAGAGATAACTCAGATCAGCAGTCTGTTCCAATCCTCTGCAACTCTACCAGTTCAACAAATTCCACAAATGATTTTTGCTCTGAGACATGGGAGACATGTCAAAACGTCTCCATATCAGGTTCTCTTTTCGCTCCCTCATTGCAAGGCCGGGCGGGAGCGCCATCAAATAACAATGCCTCCAAGCTTGCTGATCTATGGCAGTCCAAAAAGGATTTCTGCAGTGCCTTTGGTGGAGCTAGCTCCAATGAAACTGTTTGCTTCAGTGGCGAGCCAATTACTCTTAATGACACTAATCCTGAGAAGCCGCCTTCTGGTATATGCCTTGAGAAGATCGGTAACAGTTCTTACCTCAACATGGTTCCTCACCCGGATGGCTCGAATCGTGCATTCTTCTCTACACAACCTGGAGTAGTATTCTTAGCTGGTTTACCGGATCAGGATTCAGGTGGGGTATTGGATGTGGATCCATCTAGCCCGTTTGTGGATTTGACTGATGAGATTCATTTTGATACTGAGTTTGGGATGATGGGAATGGCTTTTCATCCAAAATTTGCTCAAAATGGGCGGTTTTTCGCTTCTTTCAACTGCGATAAGTCCAAGTCTCCGAGCTGTAGTGGGAGGTGCTCATGTAACTCCGATGTGAATTGTGATCCTTCCAAATTAACTCCTGACAGTGGATCTCAACCATGCCAATTCCAAACTGTAATTGCTGAGTATACAACCAATGGTACCTCGTCAGACCCATCCAAGGTAGATACTGTTCTTCATCCCTTTTCAGCATCTTAAAGTTTTGTTGTTTATCATATAGCATCTTAAGTGTTTTCTCGTTGTTCAGGCGAAGAATGCTAAGCCAATAGAAGTCAGGAGGATTTTCACTATGGGACTTCCCTTCACATCTCACCATGCTGGACAGATTCTCTTTGGTCCAGATGGGTACCTATACTTTATGATGGGAGATGGAGGTGGAGGAGCAGACCCATATAATTTCGCGCAGAACAAGAAATCTTTGCTAGGAAAGATCATGAGGCTTGATGTAGATAACATTCCAAGTGGGTATACTTTGGCGTTTTTCTATTTAGTTGCTGAATCTCTAACAAGTGGTGCATAAACACATCACTATATGACTGTCCTTTATCATTTACCAAGATCCACAAATGTCTTCAGGTGCTTCTGATGTTTCAAAAATGGGTTTATGGGGGAACTACTCTATACCAAAAGATAACCCTTTTCGTGAAGACAAAGAGCTTGAACCTGAAATATGGTCTATTGGATTGAGAAACCCTTGGAGATGTAGCTTTGATTCTTCCAGGCCTTCCTACTTCATGTGTGCAGATGTTGGACAGGTAATCGCTTGTTTCGACAATTAGTTTGTCTGCTTTTATATTGTTTGCAGTCCACCTCTGTTCTTGATATGTTTGATGGCTAATAGGACACATATGAAGAGGTGGATCTCATTACCAAAGGAGGAAACTACGGTTGGCGTACTTATGAAGGTCCAGATCTATTCCATCCTGAGTCATCACCTGGAGGAAACACATCTACGAAATCCATAAACCCAATATTTCCTGTGATGGGTTACAACCACTCTGAAGTTGACTCAAGCGGAAAATCAGCTTCGATCACTGGAGGATACTTCTATAGATCAAAGACTGATCCTTGCATATCTGGAACGTGAGCCAACAACACACTCTTTTCTATGTTTCCTTCTCTCTTGTGCCTCTCACATTTATATAATAACCAAACGTTTTCCAACTGCAATGTTTCTTGTAGGTACGTGTATGCTGATCTATACGGTAATGGCGTGTGGGCGGGGATAGAAACGCCCGCTAATAGTGGGAACTTTGTGAGCAACAGAACAACCTTCAGCTGCGCTGATGACTCACCCATGGCATGTAGTGATTCTCCGGGAACTCCAGGGCCATCTCTAGGCTATATCTTCTCTTTTGGTGAAGATAACAACAAAGACATCTACTTACTCACAAGCAAAGGTGTCTTTAGAGTAGTAAGACCAAGCCGTTGCAAGTTAACTTGCTCCAAGGAGAACTCAACTGTGGCTAGAAGAAACCCTGGTCCTACGAGTTCTCCTTCTTCTTCATCGGCCTCTTGTTATAAGCATATGAATGGTTTACATGGAAGCTTGGCGGTTTTATTGGTGTCTCTCTCTTCGATTTTGTTGGTTTTGTTAGTGCTATAAATGTATTTGGAAAGGGTCTATAATCTTTTTGTTTCTTGTCTATGTTGAAGAAGATTTGTTATTGAATTGTACGTTATTGAGGATGCTTTGAGATTATACACGAGAACCAAAGGTATAATTGGAAAACTAATTTCAAATATTTACAACCTTATAGCAAAATTTGCTCTTAATCTTCTATTAGTCTAACAGAAGGTCCAATCCATAGCCACTACTTATAGAGTTTGAACCTTTGTTTCTTTATTGAATTCAGATATTTCACAATCTATTTGGACCAAAAGCTCTTAAACGACACCGTATTTGAAGGAACGAAAAAGTAACGCTTTTAAACCTCTCTCCTCCGTCTTCTTCCTCCCTCGCTGTTTAACCGATTTGGGTTCCTTTCTATCTTAAGGGTTTGTGATCTTTTCAATCTAAACTTCAATTCAACGAAACAAAAATTCCAACTTTGCTCTTATTGATCTTCTCCATTACTCTCTTTCCGATGCCTTCCTCTTCCGAGATCGCCGTACCTGACCAAACCTCACCTAAACACTGTGTGTCTGCAAATCAACACTCTGTTGAAGAGGTTACTCTAGCTGCGGATACAGTGACGTCTACGGAAGAGGCTCCAGCGCCGAGAAGGATGCGTCCTTCGCGTGCCTGCACTGTTAGGGCACAGCAGCGTCTTCAAGAGCAGCAAGCAACTGAGAGAAAGTTTAAACAACCGAAAAAAGAGCAGAAGCGTCAACAGAGACATAAAGGGGAGATTGAGGATGTGGATGATCAAGTAGAAGATGATGGAGATGAATCACCGACGAATGAGCAGCAATGCAACGGAGGAAGCGCTGCTAACATCGTTACTTCCCTTGTGCAGCCTCCGGAACCTTCACAGGTGCCACGGTGGAATCTGCGTTCCATGTGGCAACTTGCTTCCTTACTTAATTTCTTGCATGTGAGTCCTCCTTTTTCTACTTGAATGCCGAGTTCTTCAGCCTGTTTCTTAAGTTGGCAGTGAGTAACTCCTAAAGTCTGGTTTTTGGACTTTTCTTTTGGATGATGAAAGATTTTTAGACCGCTTTTGAACATCAAAACGGATTTTTCGGCTGAGGAATTGGAGACGGCTCTGCTTACACCAAATGACACTTTAAGTGATGTGCATATCCCTCTACTGAAGGTTGGTGCTTTGGTTTTTGGTTGTGTTCAATCTTACTCTGTCACACTGTATTAGTTGTTTCATCGTTTTTACTTGTTTAATATGGTGTATTAGTCTTGACATAAATGTACGGTACGAACTTATGCACTCATATGAATACAAACTGTGATCATACAACCACGCTTTTGGGTGTTTGCTCATGTTAGCAGAGATTAAACAATGATAAGATTTTGCTTGCGTATAAAATGGTACTGGAACTTAGAATTCCTTCTTCGTATTTAGAGAAAAGCATCGCAGATAGTAGATGTTAGTATGACATTCTGGGTGCTGAGGTGAATGCCAGATACAAGAGGAGGCCTTGGGTTAGATATGCTCTCCGTTCTTTATCATATTGTGACTTTCTTGCAAAGTGAATGGTTATCATTCGTTCAGATGAACAATGTAGCTTTTCCTCAATTCAGATTGAAGATGAAACTGTACTTGCGAACAAAGGACTGTAGAAACTGATTTATCTGCAAATAGTATCTAATAGAGTATCTAGCTCCTGTTGAACTTGTACACAGTTATACAGGACATGGTGAAGAACAATGCTGATATTCTCTGAGTCCTTTCCGGACGCTCTTGATCTTTCTAAGGAAATTTCGTTTTCTTTTGTTGTACATAGTTATGATTTGGTTTTGTTTTGTAGTATATAGAGTGTTGCCCTTGCTTTTGGTTGATATTGATGCTAATTCAGATTTTAGTCAAATATATTCTTCTACTACTATGAAACATTCAAATATTTGACAGATTCTTTTCTTGAACAAGTTCTATACATTTTTTATTTGTAGGCCATTCCTCCTATAACTCGAATGGCCCTCACACGTGATACATGGGTCACTGTCTTATGCAGAAAACTAAGAGATTGGTGGCACTGGGTAATGAATGTTGATCTTTTTTCGCATCATATGTTCAATTATTTGGCATTATGATTTAATTCTTGTTATAATTGCTTTGCATACTTCATTTAGGTTGCAGACGGGGATCTTCCTATTATTGCCTCTCATGGGTGAGTATTTATCTATATCGAGATTCTTATGAATGATTCATCAAGTATTTTTTATTAATTTCACGTCTCACTTCTGTTAGGCTAGAGATTGAAGCGTACAAATCACTCGATCCAGGCATCCGTGTGGTGATTCTGAAAGCTTTGTGTGATATTCGCGTTGAGGTAATCATGGAATTTAATCAAATCCTTCTTAGCAGTATATGTATGTGTCAATCACCTTTGTTTTCTAGTGCTTATTTATTATTCTCTCAATTCGAAGGTATTGTATACACGGTATCTGGTCTGATGTTTCTTCTAGTGGCTTATAGATGTATTAGGAGCCTGAACATTGTTTATTGCAAAAGCTCCATCTGTTTTGGATGTTTCATGCATTACTCTTAGAAATGATTTATTATGCTTTTTGCCTTTTCTATGGCTATATCAGTATACACTCCTTATCGTGATTAACCTCTAAAGCTCGCTGAGGTACTGTTGATGATTGACTGGAGAAATATATGTGTAACACTAAGTGTTGTGCCCAAAAAAAGAAAGAAAGAAAACACCAAGTATTAAGATAAATTGTAAAATTGTACAGCAAGAGGATATCAGGAGCTACATTGAAAGTTCACTTAAAAATGGGGTTCATCTCTCAACATTTCGTAAAGATCGTGTTGGAGGCGACTCGCATGGAGTTAATTTTTGGTGAGTAAAAAATAGACCTAAACTGTGTTATGAATTTGAATGAAATTTGCATATTAGCATACATGTGACAACACCTGTCTGGTTCTTCCTCAGGTATGAAGATGACTCCTTAATTGGCCACCGTTTATACCGTGAAATCAGGAAAGCAGAGATAGGGAAGGTCAAAACAAAGGGTTCCAAGGTTCTTCCTAATGTCACGTACCATTGGGAAACTGTGGCCACTAATTTTGATGAATTCCAAGACGTGTCTGTAAGTCTATACTTAAAAAAAAATTCTTCTCGCGTTCATTAACATCTATGGAGATTGTCATTGAATTAGAAATCAAGGCAATGCTGATAATAGGTTTCAGGATTAGTGTTCATATGAATCCATCTCAGTGTAGCTACTCTACTAGATGTCAAGAAGAGCGTCTTTGTCGATCTATAGTAAATTTGCTATTTGTTATATTAGGGATGTTGTTTATGAGAGAAGGTAACTGCAATTTGTTACAGGGTTAACCAGAACATAAGCACTAAGTAGCTCTAAGTCGTAGATTATATTTCAACTTTGTAGCACGTTCTGCTTTTAATTGAAAAAAAAAAAAAATGCTATTCTGAAGACTTTTCATTTGCATAATTTTGCTCGACAGTGTCTTACTGTTGATTCAGATATAACACCATTGATTTGCAGGAGAAACTTTTTTCAAGTAACAGAAGAACAGAAGCTTCTTTAGGAAAGAAGTTGAAGAATGATATGCTTCTTGAAATAGAGAAAGAACATAAGGTGCCTACTGGCTCACTGTATTTTTGGACTTTTTGCTCTTTTTCCTCTCGGTAATGGTTACAATAAAAATGAGCCCTCGGCTGAGGGCAATCATTTTTCTTAGCCCCTGCATCCATTGTAATAGAAATGTATATATTTTTCTGCCAGAGGAAAGAGAAATTGTTAAAAAAGCAACATAGACAGGCTCTTCTTCTTGAAAACTTCTTGGATGTCGATGGCTATGCAGCAGGTCGCTCTCGCCGCAATAGGAAACCAGTTACTTACACTTTTGGTATGGGTAGTACTTTTCTATCAAAATTCATGTACCATGCTTTAGTTATGCATTTTCACCTGATTCAGCTTGATGGTAATCTTGGTTGAGAAATTTTACTCTTGTTAATTATTGTTGCAGATGATTATGATCGATCTATAAATGAAGCTATTAAGATAACCGGGTACGTTTAAGTATAATCCGTGACTGCATCGTTTTTCCTGTTGGCTGGGTACTTCCACTTTCTTTATGCGGCATATCTTTATACCTGGGAACTAACTTTTCGTTTACTTTGGTATGTACACGTTCAGGAAGAAAACTCCATCACCAGAGCCGCCTCTTCACATAAGAGAACCTGACAGATTGGAGGCTTCTGCAAATGGTGGAATGACCACTTCAAGACACCCTTCCGAGCCTGTGAATGATACAACATCTGTGAGATCTTCTGATTTTGCTGAGTACGATAATGTCAATGAAGAGAGAGGTGAATCGGTGGACAGAAGGCAAGTCATGTGTTTAGCAGCCTGTCTTTCTATTCCTTTGACAGGCAAATTTAACGAGAGTTATGTCTTGACAGTACCAGACGGAGACAACGGCCTCAGCGGTATTCGACTATGAACTATGTTGAAGCTGTTTCAGATAACGAGGTAGACTTTGGAAGTGGAGATGAAATTGTTGGGGAAGCGGTTTATGATGAAGAATATCTGAAGAAGCATAAACAGAGGAAAGACCGTTCTAGTGCTTCCGAGGGAGATGAGGAGTACCGATGGGAAGAAGACAATGCCAATGAAGAGGAAGAGTTAGAAGAAGAATATTCTCTAAGTACTAGCGAAGAAGACAGTGATGAACCCCAGAGGTTGAGAAAAATGCCACGGAGAAAAACTAAATTAAGATCAAGGTCAAATTATCTCCAGGCAGGCCTTAGGCGTAGTAAAAGAGCCACAAGAATAAACTACCAACAATATGAGCACCCAGAATCAGAGAATGAAACAGCAAGACCTGTAAAATCCAGGCGATGGGTTGAACAAGATGAAACAGAGAATGATGCATTCTCAATGGGAAGCCGAGAGTCGGAAGAATACGCAAATGATCCAGAAACAAAAGTTGATGAAGAAGAAAAACCCACTGAGGAAAATGACAAAGCAGAGATGAATAATACAGAGAATGATCAGCTTGGTAATAAACCAAACGGCACAGAACAAGAAGATGAAGGTGTAGGCAGTAGGCATTACCTTGACCTAAACAAGCTTGCCCCAGTATCTGGTTTCGATGATGGTCCAAATACAGTATTGATGGATGATGATAACAAGATGGACAATTCATAAGCAGACAAAGAGGTTTCTCTTTTGCTAACTGTGACTGCTGTCGTAGTATTCCTTCAAGCCAGTTAATGGTAATCAAAACTGACGAGTTATTCAGACAAGAGGCGCTTGGGTTTCCTTGAGGCTGAGAGTTATGTAGATTATGTTGTACTGTTGAATGTTATCTCTGAGTTAGTGTACTTTTATTAACTGTATCATTAACCAAAAGGGGCATGTATTGTTCAGGTATGGATAATTAGTTAACTACTCTACTAACTGTCTTATTAGCCAAAAAGGCCATGTGTTCATGGAGAGTCCTTTAACGGCCACAAAACGATTTTCTTGCTCTGTGCCGATCAGATTGTGAAGTCAAAAGACAGAGAAAAAAACAAAATTCCATTTAAATTAAGTAATGGAGGTTGTTTACACAGAGAAAAAAATCTATGTTTTCTTCCCTACTCGCATCTTTCCAATTCTTCAACAGGAGCAGAAATGACGCTGCAGACCAATCGAACCAAAGTTCACAATTGCTCTCTCTCTCTGTGTGCTTGCAGTATATGGTTTCCTAATTTTTCCCATGCTTTCTAGAGCAAGCTTCAAGGCATATTATATCTCAAAAAACGAAACTGATCCCTCAAGTATCATCTCATGTTACAACACTCAGGCTTGCTCTGTCTCAAGAGCTTATCCCATAAACATATCATCTGTCTCGGCGACTGGTAATGAGCTGTGTAGTAGTTCTCAACACAACCAAACTGGCAGAATCTCAGACTATGTCTGTAATCCACTGGGTTTGTTTTGTTCTTGAATTGTTCAACCCACATCCCCACACTAACGTCTTCCATCTTGAACAGCTAGTGTATGGGAACAAAAGACTTTCAACAATAGAGAATGAAAAATGAAAAGAAGATGATACAATTGGTTTGACTCTCTTCTGCTTACCCGTAATTTATGTCTCTCAAACTTTTCCACAATGAAGCGCGCAATGTCAGAAGACAGAACATATCCGGGTCCATTTGCATAGGGCGGATAGTCCTCCTCTGGCCATTCCTGATATTATCACAAGATATACATGAATACTGAGTGACAATCATAAAAGGGACACATATGAAGTATTACTTAAAACCGTCACAGCATTTCATGCAATATGCTGCATATAAAGATGGAGTATGATGCAGAAGAATGTACCTCGTATGTGACTGCCCATTTACCCCCACGGAGAGGTTTGTGGTAATAATTCATATTACCAATGTACAGGCTTCTACCTTCGGGTACCTTTTTTATTTCATTGATCACCGCACCAAGTCTTACAAATGTATCATCGTCACACTTCATTATGTACTTTGCAGAGAACGCAAGAGCCTGCAGCAAATCAAAGTCAAAATTTTCAACAATTAACTCCACAAAAGCACTAAATCAACAACAAATCTGCGGAAGCATGACCTATAAGATCTGGTAACTCACTCCGTGTTCACATATGGCAACAGTTTTCAGCACAACAAGATCATAGCTATCCATGTAAGGAACGAGTACAATATCTCCAAAGTACTCTGCTTCTTTCTTTAATTCCACGTTCACCTCCTTCCTTCCATGCTACAAAATGCATATCATGGAAAAGAAAAGAGAATTATGTCCCATTGTTTCCAACTTTTAGGTAACTGTTGCATTTTAATAACTCCAATAATCAAATTTCGCTTCAGTACTATTAAGCCTTCATGACTAAACATAACAAAACATGTAAATTCCGGCTTACCAGTGCCACAAAGAAACGAGCAACAACTTTTGCAGATGTAATAAGAACATGCTGCATCCAGGATTTTCTCACGGCCATCCGCTCAGAGAAATGATTGCCTGCGGAAAGAATGCCGATAAAGAGCTCCACAGGCCCATTGGGAACTACAGGAGCCTGCCATCTCTTTGACAACTCAAGATGCCTTTGGGGAGCAAAGCTGGGATGTGATGTTGGCAGAGAAGCAACGAAAACAGAATGGACATCAATGTCTCCAATTACGGTTAGCCCTGTTGCATCCTCAAGGGTGAAACCCTATTTTATATATAAGAAAGAATTACAAAAAGAGAAAAAGAAAGAGTTGAACAAAACAAACAAACAAACTCTGCATTGTAATTCATTGCATTGTTACTATTTATCTGAACAAAATTATAAAAATAAGAAGCATGGACACTCACAGTGCGATATGGGAAAGATGTAACATGCTTTCCATCAACATTGATATGGTAACCCTCTAAACCGGCGCTAAGAGTTAGAACAAACAGCTTCTCTTCCACAAAAGGAAACGGCCATTCTACTTGGACCCTTTTTCTCCTTCCTATAAGTCTATTCAACCACCATCTTGCCCTCGACCCTTCTGAATAGCTATCATCATCACGGATCCACTTCTCACACTTTACGTGACTATCAACTGCAGCCACACTAAAGTATTACTCAACAGATGACAAGAACTATAACTTGCAACCTATCATTTGCTAGATTCTAGTAATCACAAACCGATTACCAACTGAGTAAAATACTCCTACAAACTTCTATTTTTCTTTCTCGACATTGAATTTAGATACCAAATAACATAAGAATAGACCTCACCAGTCTCTTCGTCAGTTCTTGACCTCCATCCTTCGCACCGTTGTGCAGGTCCCCACTGCATCCTATAGCAACTGTTCTGCTCAATCACCGGTTTGTTGTTCCAATCTCCCTTTAGCCTCGGATTAAAATGCAGAATCCGAGGAGGATCCTCTCCTTCAACAATCTTCAAACCTTGAAGCTCTATCACAAACTGAGACACCAACTTAGATCCATATCCTTCTTTAGGATGAGCTTTCCTCGGCCTCCCAACCAAAGTTATGTGCGAACCCAATGTCAAACCACACGGCAGCTCCATCAATTTTTTCCCCCGTTTCATATATTCCAACCCGGTTAACGAAACTGAATGTGGACATGAATCTGATTTATTCTTCTCTGGCTTCTCCACTTGTTTCTCTAGCCTTCCTGACTCAAGTTCCTTCCATAGCTTTCGTCCTAGCTTCCAAGCTTCCCCGGCCGACTTGTGAAGCTCCACTGACCCGTCTTTTCTACTCGGGTCAAAAGTTTCCGAATCAAACTTCAAGCTTGAGAGAAGACCCCGATGATGTTCACGGGCATTGTTCTGGTCCGTCCGGTTAAGGGCTGCAACCAAATACGGGTGCGAAACTGGCGTCAATGGGGGATTAGGGATTTTCTCGACTTGGGGTTCTTGCTCACTATTGAGCATCTCGAGTCGGGAAAGTGCATCAAGGGAGACGGAGCTGCTGGACCAGGATTTGAATACGAAAGGTACCTCTACTGAGACAATTAACAGATACAGAAAGCCTATTGCCATTATTACACGAACCGATCTCTGCTTCCACAGTGAGGAGAACAGATCAAGCTTGTCGATTTTTTCCACTTTCGACAATTTGGGTTTTTTCATTTCTATTTTTTCTTAGCAATGGAATTAGTGGAGACTTAACACACAAAAACCCTAATTTTGCATTCAAAGAATCCGAAGTTGATTGAAAGTTCGCAAATTTACTCAGGAGGCAAAGGATATTTGATTCAGACAGAGAAAGAAGCAATTGATGATGATGAGATGACAAATACAATTAAACAGCAGAAGAGATCTCGACTCTTGGGATACGCAAAACTGTTACTTTTAGGCGTAAGTTAGCATAAGTATTTTCTTTTAGCAATAATTCTTGTCAAATTAATTTCTTATTATTTTAAGCTAAATTTTTTGTTTCATTTTAGTTGTCATTCTAGTTTTCAATGTAGTTTTTAATACAAAATTATCTTATTTGCCCCTACTTAAATAATTAAAATATTAAACAGTTTAAAATTTTAATAGACAACTAAACTAAAACGGAAGGAGTATATAAACTTAAACATAATATATTAAAAATAAATTTCAAGGTATGTATTTTTTTTTTGTCCAATCAAGGTATATAAAAATAAGTAAGTAAACACATATTGTTTTACTAACTTCCATAGGACAAAAAAATTTAATTCTAACGAGTTGTTGGCACCTAAAAGACTAATTCTAATAACAAAATATTTTTGTTCACCTTTTATATCTAATATGGGTAGAAAAAACATCAATCAACCAATCTGGCGCAAAATTGAAATATTCATAACCGATTTGTTTAGTATATTAAAGCTCCAAATGCAAAAGAACAACGATCAAAAGTAATTAATATTAGCCTAGTAAAAAAAACTAGAATAATCCATCAAAAACACTACTTGAATTTTTGAGAAGAATGAAATAAATGACATAATAAAAAAAATGAGAAATTTTGAGCTACCATGATCGGGAGCATCAGATAAATTAAGATATTTGAAACAGTGGATTCTAGGGACCATTAGTGAAAAACATAAATACATATACATTAGGAATGAATGAAGAGTGGACAAAGTGCAAAAAAAAAAACAAAAGCAAAAGTCATTATCTAATCTCACACGACAAGAACAACGAAAACATGAGCTCAAGCAAAAGACAACAGTGAAATTTGCTTGACCTTCCCGATAAGTGTTTAGTAGAGATCTTCAAACGGGTAGGAGCATGTGGATTCCATAATCTTGGACAAATTATTCGAACATGCAAGGTTGAGATAAATGTTTTGTTTGAAGGTTGAAGTCTTGGAAGAAGCAAATCTTCTCATGCTTGAGCTCGATACAGACTTGTAGAATTCTAGCTTTCTTTACGGGTATTTTTTCATAAAGTGTTCCAAAGCTGGGAATTCGATTGCAAGATATTTGGAAAGCTTGAAAGTTGTGACAAAGGAAGGGATGATAGAAGAAGCATGTGACATCTCGAAAGCAATTGAACCACAGACGCAAGAAATGTCTTTTGCGTTGGGAGTTATGGCTATCATTGTGGGGGATTATGAGACAGAAATGGAGAGCATGAAAGATTTTGTAGGCGATGCAAGGAACTATTTCGAAGCTCAAGTAGATGAAGAAGAAATTCTTAGAATTGCAAGGGGAATAAGACTGGAGAGGGTGAGGAACTACGTAGCAATGTGGATGGATCACAAATTGTATAGGTTTTAGATACAATTGGGACGAGGATAACCAATGTGTGTTGTGTTTCGTGTGGTGGCACTTGTTAATGTTCATAAGTTTTTTTTTTCTAGAATGTAATGAAAATATGAGGGAAGTAGTTACTTTTGATAACTTAGCAAGGCTTTTGGTGAGGTTAAACAAGAATGAGAAATCCTTATCTTAAATATGTATGTTTTGGGGAAAAAGTAACAATGTCGATTTGGGATTAATATTGACTTTAACTAAAATGTATTGGGAATGTAGTAATGTATTTCCAGATCGAACATCAGGTTTGAATTGTATCAATGATATGCGAAACAGACATAGAGAAGCCAATGTTATTGTGAATGTTAGTAGTCCATGTCGATATAATTATATAGGAGGAAAAATATGTTTGAATAAGAGGGAGAGAAGTGTTGAAAAAGATAGGAAAGGAAGATGTAGAACAATATAATATTAGATGGAGTAATAGAACCAAGGAAAAAAAGTGAAAAAGTAAGAAGCGATAGATAGTCTACGTGAGAAACAAAATCGGTATGGGGCGAGAGTTGGGATATGGACAAAAGAAAAAAATTGGTAATTGCTAAAAGGATAGACAGGAAGGATCGAAGACTCGCGACATTTTATAGGATGTAGACGCATAATGAAAAAAGTGATTGTTGGTCAAACATCTTTAACTCGAAAGGGTTATGGGGTAAGAGAAAAGTGGAGTTTGTATGTCATAATCAAACGTCAAGATCAACTGAAAAGCGCATGATGTATACCAACATGGAATGACAGTTTGATTAATTTTTTTTTTCAACCTTACTTATTCTTTTTAGTACTAGTGGAATCGACAAAGGCCCGATTCATAGCCAAATATTCTTCCTTCCCTCCTGTATCTGGGAGGAATCAAACTCGGGTGCTTGAGGAATACTAAAGTGGCCTCTACCACTGGACCACACGTCCTCGACACAGTTTGATTAATTGAGAAATAAAAAATTAAACAATTATAGTGAAAAATAAGTTAAATATTAACTAGATAAGGACGGGACATGGTATAAATAGTAAAAAATATATAAAATAAACTAATAATGAGAGGAAAGGAAATCATGGGTTGAAAAGGTGGGAAGAAAAGGTTTAGAATATAGACAACATGGAATTAAAAAGAAGACATTGACAAAGCATTGGAGGACAAGTGTAAGATGAACACCGGTGTAGAAGCAAAAACTAAGGAATTGAAAGGTATCTAACTTTTAAAAGGATATTAACATGAATTTAGGACATTTGACAACGTAACATTGAGAAAGTTGTATAGATATCGACAACGAGGATAAATGTAACAAGTGAGAATATGATTACATAGAAAAACGGTTAACAAAATACATGACAAAAGGAAAGGAGACATAAAAATGCAGATATGGACAATATATAAAGAGTATACATAGACATCCAATAAAACAAAGATACATGTTCCAAATAAAATAATAAATATGATAGATGTAGACAACAGGGGATAAATGTAACAAGTGAGATAATGATCACATGGAGAAACGATTAACAAAATACATGACAAAAGGAAAGAAAACACAAAAATACTGAATATGGACAATATGTAAAGGGTATACATAGACATCCAATAAAACAGAGATACATGTTCCAAATAAAATACTAAATAGGATAGATGTAGATAACGAGGATAAATGTAACAAGTGAGATCATGATTACATGGAGAAACGGCTAACAAAATACATGGCAAAAGGAAAAGAGACACAGAATTGCAGAACATGGACAATATATGTAGGGTAAACATAGATATCTAATGAAACAGAGATACATGTTCCAAAAACAATACTAAATAGGATTTTTGCACATAACATGATTATGACCTAGAGCATTGCATCGGACACAATGTTGATTCTTGACATTTTAAAAATTATTTGATGGTTAGGAGAGACAACATACAAGATTTTTGAATAGGAAGGATAAGAAGAAGTTGGAGAACACACCAAAAATTCGCCACGGATGGGATCCTTTTTTTTCTTAGGCCTGCCAGCATACTTTTTTGTTTTAGGAGGCTTGAAAAATAGTTTTTTCAGCTAGGGAAGAGTTTTGAATCTTTTTCATTAGGGACCAGTGCAATTGTGCCTTCGTAAAAAAGCTCCATGTGTCAGCGAAATATCACTTACCAACAATGGAGTATACATCGATGGTGCTAACCCCAACAATAGTTAAAGCATAACTGCAAGGGATGTGAAGAATATAAAAAAAAGCGGGAACATGATTTATTTAAAACCTCAACTTAAAACACACATTCAAACACGACGTTGACCTAGAAGACAAAAGGGGATGAAAGCAAGACGTCATATTTAGTGGTTGATCTCAAATTAGCAATACACGTTTTTCAATTTCCTGGGTGCAAACGAACAAGGTATCACCAATAATTAATAGATCTCCTAATAGAGAACCAACACATAAGCATTGAACGAATAAACTCTATTATTTATACAATAGGGAATGATACAACTTTGTCGATTACAGAATTTAAAGACTCAGTAATGTTGCTACTCATAACGTTGATGCAGTTGGCAGGGAAATGAGACAATGCCCAATGGAAAAAGCCGATTTCCTATAGGTATGCTACACAAGTAAGGTTGCAATGCTGAATTTCATATAACCAATAATTGAATTGACCAATTATGAAAGATCTGGCAGCACTAGAAACAATTCTCGCAAGCCCGCGATATTTGAAATGGTGATTTACATTACGAGATAAATGCATGACATATGCATCATGATGAGAAAGTGGGTACACAGACTTCAACGACATATTTATGGCAGCATGGAAATCTGAAATAAAAACAAGAGAGTCTTTGTTAGAGATGAATGATTGCAACTGCTTTAAAAACCAAAACCACGAAAACATTTTCGTCATCAACCACTCCAAAACCTAGAGGGAAAATCTGCATGTTCCCGTCCGGATCACTTGCGGCAAGCGAACAACTCTCTCTCTCTCTCTCTCTCTCTCTCTCTCTCTCTCTCTCTCTCTCTCTCTCTCTCAAGTGGTTCCTCAAAGGAATGAAAAAAGATTGAAAGATTCAAAAATTGTCCAAAAAACCCTAAACATTTAGGTTTTAATGTGTTAAAAATAGAAGCAGGTCGGATAAGTCAAAATAAAACACATGCTCTTGAGGCCGGGGTGGTGAGGTCGAGCTAGGGGTCGACCTGGTGAATTCTAGAACTCTTGTGTACGTTTTCGCTTGGCGTCTACCTCTCCCGTCGAGCTGAAGGCCTCTTGAGATTAAACTGGAATATATATAGCAAGTAAACAAGGTTACAACAACAAGGACATACAAAATAGCAAATAAATACATGGATGAGTAATATGCAATGGATATAGACAACAAGTATAAAAAATTAATGGCAGAACAGATTAGTAAAAAAATTGTAGTTGGAGTTGTCACCTTCATGGTCAGATTCCCATATATTTCTAACTTTGGAATAGATCAGGTTGGGTGGGAGCATGAGCAATATCTGGTGCAGGGAGAGATTACGAAGGCCCTCTATTGCCTAGGTAAGAAGTTTCGAGAAGGCCAGTCTTGGCCAATAAACAAATTTTTTTGAAATATATAGATATTAATTTTGATGATACATTGTTTATATGTTTAGACAAATTTAACCTTAATAATTTTCTACTTAAATAAGTAATCTCTAGTGGGGTACAAAATATAATATGAGAAAATGACTAAAATAACTCAAAATTTTATTTTGAGTGCAAAAATATACTTTTTTTTTTCTAAAAGTAACCTGCAAAGATAGTGAATTTATAATTTTACCTTTAATAACCAAACAAAAAAATTTGAATATGAAATTACCTCTATACTCATTGCAGATATATGAGACTTCAACTTGAAGTCTCCTCATGAAGACTCCTCATGGAGACTTCACAATGAAGTCTTCTTCTCAATATATATATAACTTAAAATTAAAATAGTAATTATTGCTATATGTTTATAATTTTGATTACAAAATCTAATAACAAAAAAATATCAAGCAGTAAAAATACAAGTTCGATAAAACATGGTCAAATAAGATTAATGAAGATCGAACCATAAAGTTTATAAACAAATTATGTCATGGTTTAGGGTTTAGTATGATAAACATGTGATATTTTGTAGATTTTTTATTTGGGATGTAAAAATGGAATAAAAGAGTTAAATTGTGCATATATTTAGAATTTATTAGTTTTTGATTTTTATTTGTGTATTATAGAGAAAAGTTTGCATTACAATTTAGAATTTAGGGTTTAAAATTTAGGATTACAAAAGACTTCACGTGAAGTCTTCTCTTAAATTATATATATTTTTTAAATTAAAATAATAATTAGTGTTATATGCTTATAATTTTGATTACAAAATCTAGTAATAAACAAATATCAAGTATTAAAAATAAAAATTTGCCAAAACATGGTCAAATAATATCAAATTTACAAACAAAATATGTCTTCAAGAGTAGAATAGTTTAGGATTTTATGGTAATGAGATATGGTAATCATGTGGGTTTTCTAAATTTTATTAGATTGTGTATATATTCAAAAGAGTTAGATTGTGCATACATTCAAAAGAGTAAAACTAAAATAGTATGTATATTTAATAGAGTTAAAATTTACGGTTTAGAATTTAAGGTTTAGAGTTTAGGGTATAGTAGAAACTTCACATGAAGACTTCACAGTGAAGTCTCCTGTAGTAGAAGACTTCACAGTGAAGTCTCCTCCTCCGAAAATTAAATTTGGTTGTACTAAATCAAAATTAACCAACAATTGAATCAGAAAAACAACCTACATATAAATACAAATTTTAGAAGAAGCAAAAAAATTCTAGCCACTTTTTATGTTTTTTTATCTCTTTTTTTCTCTCATCTTCTCTTTTCTTTGTCATCTCTCTTCTTCAACGTGTATGTCTTTCCATCCAACATGTAAGTTTACTCTTCTCTCATCCTTCAAAATCTAAGATCTTTTCACTATTTTCTCATAATTTTTGCCTTTTTTGCATATTCCAAGGGAAGCTTCCAGCCACCGAAGCCTCTTGTCTATGACCAACATCCATCATGTCTTTCGAAATGTAGATTTGTTTTTAAGATCCAATTTTTAAAGGAGGTCTTGTAAAAATTTTGGGTTTTTGTATATTTTATAGTTAGAAATTGCATTTTAATAAATCTTATGTGAAAGATCTAAATTTTTGAACTTTCTTGTGAAACATTTTATTTTTAATGAATGCTATGTGAAATTTTGATTTTTTTTGTGCTTTCTAATTTAAGATTTGTTTTTGAAATGAGATCTTGTGAAAAAAATTGATTTTTTTATAGAATTTAGTTAAATGTAATTACATTTTTAATGAATATGATGTGAAATATCTTCTTTTTTAGAAATTTTCTTGTTTTTTATAGAACTTTTCTTGTGAAAGATCTTTTTTTAATTTTCCTTTGAAAGATCTTTCTTTTAAAAAAAATTTGTGAAAGATTTCATTTGTAATGAAGTGTGAGCAAATTTGATTTTTCTTTGTGTTTTCTAGTTATAGATTTATTTTTGAAATGAGATCTTGTGAAAAGTTCTAGTTTTTTTGGTCTAATCTAGTTAAAGATGGAATCTTTTTGATATGATTTGTTTCAGGTTGTCGTCTTTTGATGTTTGGTGGAGACTTTTGGTGAGACTTTTGGTGGAGCCTTCTAGTGGAGTCTTCTGGTGGAGTCTCCTAGTAGAGTTCTAAGGAGACTTCTAAGAAGACTTTTGAAGGAGACTCCTGAAGGAGATTTCTAAAGAGACTTTTGAAGGAGACTTCTAGGAGAATTCTGAAGGAGATTTCTGAAGGAGACTTCTAAGGAGACTTCTAAAGGAGACTTCTGAAGGAGACTTCTAGGAGACTTCTGAAGGAGACTTTTAAGGAGACTTCTAAAGGAGACTTCTGAAGGAGACTTCTATGGAGACTTTTGAAAGAGACTTCTAAGGAGACTTCTAAGGAGACTTCTCAAGGAGGCTTCTGAAGGAGACTTCTCAAGGAGACTTCTCAAGGAGACTTCTGAAGGAGACTCTTTTCTCTTAAAAACTGATGGTGGTTATTGATCTTGATTCCACTATCTTCTTGCTTTCATAAGGGAACCAATGCATCTAGGAAATCAGGTGGCTAGCAAAGAGAACATACTGTAAATAATTTTTGTCAACAAATTGTAAATATTACATTGTATATAAGTGTGGAATTGCTAGTGATGGCAATTATTGATTATGTAACATGAATTATAACGAATTGTTATATGTAAGCAAACAAATTTTCTGTTATTTTGTTTAAAAGAGTTCTTAAACATATCATACTTTTATTAATTTTAATAACTTTTAAAAAGTGAGTTCCCTAAGTTATACCCTAAGATAATTTTTAAATGACAAAGAAGAATTCCCTAAGTTATTCACATAATATCATGAACAAAACAAAAATTCATAGAACCATAACTATTTGTGACATAGTAGACACAATTCATATAGCCATAATTATCAAGGAAGAATTTATACAAGTCTATTTGTGACATAGTAGACTTCACTTGAAGTATACTTTGAATGAGCTAACTACGTATATCACTTTTAAAATTTACGGAGGCTTAATTATAATATATAATTATGTTAAACTTGTACAAATTATTATATAAACAATATTAATGCAAAAAATGGTAAAAGTATCGTTAATAATAAAAAATAATCAATTTTTTAAGATATAAAAAAGAGGAGACTTCACATGAACTCTCCAAATTGTATAAGGAGACTTCACGTGAAGTCTCCTTTTTAAAAGGTCATGTTAAAACCATCATCCATAAAAAGCACACTACATTCATGAGCCATAAACAGCTCAATCAAACCATTATCCATAAACAGGAGCAATAAAGAACACACTAAAACACTCATTCATAAACACCACATTAAATCCAGCATCGAGCGTCACTCATGGTCCATCTTTGTTACCTACAAAGATAATGAATGTGTAAAAACTTTACCTAAATAAAAGAAAGATAATCATATACTATGATAGGTTATAACTTACACAATTTTTTCGAATATGACTCGGTTTTTTGCATTTGGAGCAATTGTATTGCTTGGAGATTCTTCTGACTTTGTTGTGTTGCATTCTAGAAATCTCTACCAAACTCTGCCACCTAGATTTCTTCTTTCTTCCAGGTAGAACCTTCACCCTGCATTACATAATAATAACAAGAAATTAATACCAAAAAAATGGAAAAAGTTTCGTTAATTATCAGAAAATAACATATAAAAAGAGGAGACTTCACATGAAGTCTCTAAAGCTAAAAAGAAGACTTTACGTGAAGTCTCCAAATTGTATGATGAGACATCACCTGAAGTCTCCAAACCTAAAAAGAAGACTTCATGTGAAGTTTCCTAAGGTTATTTCTATATTTGACTAAATGTTGACTTTCCTATAGGAGACTTCACGTGAAGTCTCCTTTTTAAAAGGTCATGTTAGCAATTACCCAAAAATAATTTTTTAATCGGAGACTTCAGGTTACGTAGTTTTCTAAAAATGTAGAAGACTTCACGTGAAGTCTCCTCTATATGACAAAGGTTACTTTTGCAAATGACTAAATTTGACTTTGAGAAATGAAGTCTCCAAGTGAAGTCTCCACGTGAAGTCTCCAAATGAAGTATCCAAATGAAATCTCCAAGTGAAGTCTCCCGAAGTTGTTAATTTTTATTATTATTTTTAGTTGCATAAAAAGCATACGTGGGGTCCATTTTATTATTAAAATATAGAGACTTTATGTGAAGTCTCCGGTGTTTGAGGAAACTTCACGTGAAGTCTCCTATTTCACATAAATTTCCAGATTTATTGGGTCAAATAATCGTATGGCTGGTCAACTTCAAAAATAATCCATTTAAGATACGGAGACTTCACCCAGAAGTCTCCATAATATGAGGAGACTTCAGGTTTAGTGTCCGTGAAAGTCAAATTTTAGTCAATTCCAAAACTAACTCAACTTTTAGGAGACTTCAGGTGAAGTCTCCGCAGAAATTTTTTTTTCCTCAAACAAGAATGTGGAGACTTCATGGAGAAGTCTCCTGTACTGATTCAGCAATAGTTAAATGCAAAACTAATCTCATGGTTGACTTAGAGACTTCATATGAAAATTCCTCTCTTCAACTTTTTCGAAAAAATCCTAAAAATTACTAGATTTCAGTTAGAGGTTATATATACCTTACTGAGATGTCTAGAATGTCAAAATGCACCGTTGAAGATTGTTTCAGAGAGATAATGTCGAAATGCACTATTGAAGAAATGTTAGAATAAAAATTTGAGAGATTTATGGATAGAAATGAAGAGAAAATGAGAGCTAATATGGTTGAAGATTGTTTACAAGCAATTAAACCTCGAAAATAGGTAAATTCATAAGCATATAGAGGTTTGATTTGGTTTGGTAATGGTTGTTGGTAGCATTGAAGAAGATATCATTTAGTAAATAAATAAGGTTAGATATGTATTTTTGGTAATTTTAAATTGAGATAAAAAAAATTTATTAAAAAACTCAAAAAGGTAAATGACATTTTCGAAAATATATAAAGAAGTAAGGATAATTTTGAATGAATTTAGAAGAAAGAAATTTGTGGATTACTTTTGTCATTGACTTAAGTTAATGGATTATTTTTGAAAGTAACCCATGTAGTATACCACATTATTGTAAGATTATTTTCTTAAAAATTATTTTTTTATTATATAGAGGATTCTAGAATTAATAAAGAATTAAATTTGGTCAATTTGCTAATGCAAACTATCTAATTATTTTAAAGAGAATTCGATTGCAGATAAATGTATAATCTCTGATCACCTTATGATGTGTTCTAAAAGTAATCTCAAGAGTATTACCAAAAATAATTATTTATGATGGGTTCTAAAAATAATCTCAAAATTATTACTAAAAATGGAGATGGTCTTTAATCTATTGGTGGCATGTAGTAAATCCATTAAATGTAAATGTAAAACTTGACTAATGGGCTGGTTAGTTGTGGCTTAATGTTGACAAAAAAAATTATTATTAAAAATAATTACTTTGAAAGGGAAAAAATAGAATAAAAGGATTTAGAAATTCTATAATCCATGCCTTTGCTTTCCCTTGGATTCTTTGGTTTATCTGGAAAGCTCGTAATGCTAAGATATTTTCGAATATCGATTGGGATCCTAGCGAGGTGGTTCGTCATGTTGTTGAAGAGGCACTGGCTTGGAAGAACTCTCTCGAGGTGGCTATGCCTGAGGCTCCTTTGAGTTCTTCTGGGGGGTCTTTTTCTCCGAGGATACAAGAGGCTCTTTCTCAGCCTTTGGAGGGTCACCGGGGATTCACGGGGTTTCGTTGTTTTGTTGACGCTTCTTGGAAGGATAGTAAGCTGCACTCTGGTTTAGGATGATACTACTTTTCTGATTGTCACGGGGCTGCCAATTTTGGAGCTCGTGGTATCTTTCGCAATATGTCTCCTCTTCATGCTGAGTTGGAGGCCCTTATTTGGGCTATGCTTTGCCTCTCCTCGTTCGGTTTCTTGGAGGTGGTCTTTGCCGTTGACTGTGCTGATGTTCTGAAGATGATTGAAGATCCGGGTGGATGGCCAGTGTTTGCAGAGCTGCTTGAAGAATTTTCCCCTCTCTGGTGTTTATTTTTTTTTTTTTATCTTTCTCTTATCCCTCGTGCTCTTAACCACAAAGCTGATTTCCTTGCCCATCGTGTTAGGGTCTTGCTCGAAATCAGGTCTTTGTGGATTCTGTTCCCCAACATTGGTATCATCCACTGCTATATATGAGTTTTAAGTTGCAAAAAAAAATTCTATAATCCATAGAATTATTTAAAATTATTAAATAAGAAAAAAAAATCTATAAATTAACAAAGTAATATGAAAATTGAGTAAAAAAATACAAAGATGGCTTACAGAGTAGAGTGAAAATTATTTGGATGGTGTTATCTCACATGGGCTTGGCCCATTTCCAATGATGTTGTCACTTTACAAATCCTCAAGGCACCAGGGAATGGAATCTAGCTTAATTTGCTAAATTTTTGTATTCAACTACTTTTTTCAAAATATTTACCATTTACGTGAGAGGAATTGAGTGAAGTAATTATTATAGGGAAATCGGCCAAAAAAATCCTAAACTTCTCAGGAATTGTTAAAAAAAGCCCGAAGTTTTAGACCGACAAAAATAACCCTCAATTTTGTTTGACTTTCCAAATAAATGCCAAATTTTTCGTTGATTTTCCAAAATAGACATGCCGTTTATTATACCGTTAAAATAAAACGTCGTTTTAATTTGAGCCAAAACGATGTTGTTTTATAGTTTTCGAAAATTAAAAATATACCACTCCCAAGTTTCGAACCCAAGACCTCTAAGATGAAAAACCAAATTTCTTGCCACTAAGCTAATGGCTCTNTTTCATAGGATTATCTAACATACCTATTTTTATAGTGTATTGACTAAATGATATGTGTATATATTTTAACATATATATGTATATATGTATAGTATATATAAATATATATATATATATATATTAAAATATATATACATATACATATATATGTTAAATATATATATATATATA
>OVBA01003405.1:0-28148 GCA_900406435.1 Lepidium aucheri | reverse complement strand
ATTTTGGGTGGGTTTTAATTGGGCCGGGTTTTATTTGGGTCGGGTTTGGGCGGACAGGTTTGGTTTTTTTGTCTTTCAACACAGTTTTTATTATAAAAAAAATGATAAAGAAAATAAAAAATGGCTGATGGCATTTAAGATTGTGTATTTGTGAAAGGTGGCATTAGAGCCATTGTTTCGTTCGGTTATCGATTAATTTGGTAATTAATTTTTGCTTCCGACTTGATTGAAGAAGAAGAAAAAAGTCCGATAAAAAGAAGAAAGACGAGAAGAGGACGAGAAGAAGAAGAAAGAGGACAAGAAGAAGAGAAATGAGAAGAAGAAGAAGAAGAAGAAGGAGAAGGAGGAGGTAAAGATCGGAGATGAAGAAAAGGAAGACAAAGAAGGAGAAGAGACGACGAGAATTTGAGGTGAAGGGGAAAAGATGATGAAGAAGAAAATCAGAGATGAAGAAGAAGGGAAGAGATGAGAGAGAAGAAGAGAATCAGAGATGGAGAATAAGAATGAAGAAGAAGAGAATCATAGTTAAGTAGAAGAGAATCAGAGATGGAAGAGAAGAGAATCAGAGATGAAAGAGAAGAGATGGTGAAGAAGAAGGGAATTAGAGATGAAGGAGAAGAGACGAAGAAGAAGAGAATTAGAGGAAGGAGAAGAGATGAGTAAGAAGAAGAGAATCAAAGAATCGAGTTGAAGAAATGAAGAATTGTTGTTGAAGAGAGAAAGATGCGGAATTGTCAAAGAAGAAATTGAAGATTTATGTTTAATTTAATCGGATAACGGGTAACCGATCGGGTAACCCTTCCGAACCGACCCGAACGCTGACCCAAACTCTTACCCCATTCCATTCCTTTGACCCGATCAATTCTTTAATAACTGACCCTATTTGTCCAATTTTTGGTTCGGGTCGGGTCGGACAAATTGTGTCAGGTTTTATTCCCAGCACTAGTTCTTATGATTAAAAAATTAGAAAAAATGTTGAAATTTAGGAAAGAGGAGAGAAGGGGTTCTAAAATAAGAACCTTAAGTTTCTTATTCTTGTCAAATAAGAATCCTTTCTAAACACTTATCCTAATATGATTGAAGACCTTTATTCTTTTTTTTAAATAAATAAATAACTAAACTTTTGTAAAAATATTAATATTTTATAATTAAGAACCTCTAATTAAGAATCTCATGGTTGAGGATGCTCTAACAACTTAATTCTGTAGAATGTAGAATCTTGTGGAATTTTTTTGTCAACAAATAGATCCATAGATCACAATCCATAGCTAAAACTCACTATAAATCCCTCTTAATCTACATCAGAGTGTGGAGGGATCGAACCCTTGATGACAAATTTATATACTAAAATAATCAAATCTAAATAGATCCAAATGGATAACCGAATGTTGTTTTAAGTTTTGTTGGGACTTTAGTAGAATCGTCAACGTAAAGACTAGGCTTAAAATGACAATTTTAAAATAGGTATTTATTTTGACATGTTTTGAATTTAGAGGTTTTTTATAGCAATTTTCCCGTTTTTAATCTTCGATTTTTTAGTTTCAAAAACGATGTCGTTTTACATAACAATTCATGTTAACAAAAGTTTGACTCTGTTACAATACAATTAACAGCAAGTTTTAAATGACACGATCAACATAAAAACTAAAGTTAAAATGACATTTTTATTTTATATGCTTATTTTGTGGTCTTTTTGATTTTAGATGCCTTTTATGATATTTTTCCGTAGTTTTATTTTTATGTTTATAAAAATGTAATGCAAACAAAATAAACAAAGTTTATTAAAAGTTACCTTCATCAAACTGAGACAAAGTTTGAAGATTGTAAAACATTAATGCTCAACTAACTTATTTATCATTAAGAAATACCAAACTATGGCATATTGTTTTGATTTGACGTCTGTTTTCCTTTAAGATGTTTTTCTATTAAGAAATACTAATTTATTATTAAGGATGTTTTTCTATAACTCACAAAACAAATGTAGCTGTCTTTTACGGTTTAAGTAAGAAGATAATCTTAATGGCTTAACTATTAAACCACATATAATGGAGACGTTGAATAAAAATTTAAGTTGTTGAATATATGTAATGAGGCAGTTGAAATAAGGTATTGCCATAAAATTGTTTAATTTGTGTTAAATTAGTTCTAACATATTGAAAAAGAACAGAGAGACCACAATGTCACATGTCATTTGCTTAATATTCGTTGCTTGAAATTTTTATTGTATTCTATTTTATCATAGTTATTTAAAATTAATTATCTTATAATAATTTACTTTTACAAAATATATATATTTTTAGAATAACCAAAAAAAATTTCTATTAAATTTACTCTAAAATAAACATTTGTTTTATTTAATTTGGTGTTCTAGTGTTCAATATTTAATCTTCAACCACAACACCAAAATGTTATTTTCTTTTATTATTTAATTAAATATTTTTAATGAGATAATCTTGTTTATGAGAAACATTATAAAATCTTTGAAACTTTTAGACTTTACATATTTTCTAATATATGGATTTTATATGATTTTTATGGTTTTAAATATATAAACATATATAATTATATAAATTTTAAGATGCTTTAAAATATAAAAGAACAAATATAGAATAAATAGTAGGATAAAATGCTAAATTTTATCAAACAAATTATTATAAGATGTATGAGTCTAATTGAATTATTATTAGATATAAAAAAAGAAAAAAATGATGTGCAATGTTAAAAAGAAAAAAAAAATAGAGTGTTAAAATTTTTTATCTATCACACACACTTTCTGACCCATTCAACTTCACCTTGGTAGGATAAGTATGTATCATGTAGATCAGTTCTCCATTTGGTTTGGTTCGGTTATCACCAAGTATCCGAATATATGACATCGAACCAATTTTAGGTACCAGTTTGTAAAACCGAAACCTTCAGAATGAAAAAGAGACTTCTAAAGTCGGCCAGTTTCACGCCCATTTTAATCTATTTTACCATTATTCGAGAGCAACAACGTCTGCATCTGATTCTCATTCTCAGTCTCACCCACCAAAGCCTTTGCCTTTGTTCGTATTTCTTAAACCAATCAGTGATATAACTTATTCGTCTGCAAGGTTCATCAATGTCCAAGGAAGGAGACACGACCTTGAAATCTATCTGCTACAAGCCTGGCTCTCTTCAGTTACTCGATCAGGTTCTCTTCATTTGTATGGAATCAATACTTTGTTTCAATCTGTATACTGAAAGTATCTTCAATTTTGTCTTAAATTTGGATCAGAGGAAGCTTCCTTTAGAGACAACTTACTTAGAGATTCGAGATACTGCAGATGGATGGTAAAGTCTCTACCTTTACGATTGGAATTTAGAGGAATTTCACAATAATGTTGAATAATTTTGATGTCTCCTATTTACCAGGAGTGCTATACAGGAAATGGTGGTACGTGGTGCTCCTGCTATAGCCATTGCTGCAGCTCTTTCTTTGGCTGTTGAAGTCTTCAACTTTAACAGTTTCGATGGATCATCTGCAGATGCTGTTGCTTTTATTGAAAAGAAGTTGGATTATCTAGTATCAAGGTAAATTGGGATTGAAATGATCAAATAAAATTTGCATTTTGCTGATTATTTCTGTGATTCTAAACTCTTTTGCTTTCTATATGTTTCTTTCTTCAGCCGCCCAACAGCAGTTAATCTTGCAGATGCTGCAGTAAAACTTAAACAAGTTTTAGCAAAGGCTTTGGTTACTGCCACTGAACCTAAATCAATTTTCAAGGTAAAGCTACTATTCATAAGAGCCAAAGGTTATGTTTCTTGATACTTGATTTGGACTGAGGAATGGTAGCTTAGTGCCTTTTTTTTTGTCTCTGTATCATTTATCTGCATAAATCTGAAGTCTTTTGCTTTTAAAATTTAATTTCTTTTATATGCTTGTTATTCTTCAGGCATATATTGAAGCTGCTGAGGAGATGCTTGAAGATGATGTTGCTTCAAACAAAGCAATAGGAACCTTTGGTTCAAGCTTATTGAGGCAACAAGCTAAAAATCCTGATAAGCTTTCTGTTCTAACCCATTGCAACACTGGAAGGTAACAAATAGTGCATTGTACATTAACATTTATAAATGTACTGCAAAACTCACTCAAGTCGAGTAATAGTATGTTACTCTATATACCATATAAGCCTGCAGTTTTTACCAAGTAGAGTTGTATAACATTTGTGTCAGATTACCCAGCAAAACAGTAACTATAAGACTTACTTTATTTTTGTAGCCTTGCTACTGCCGGATACGGTACTGCCCTTGGTGTTATCCGTGCACTCCACACTCAAGGAGTCTTAGAAAGAGCATACTGCACTGAAACTCGTCCATTCAATCAAGTAAGAAGACTCCTAAATTAATTATTTTTCTGTTTGAATGTTGTAGGAATGAGAATCCATAGTATGTAGAATACTGTAAGTTGTGTGGGATGATAAATACCTGTAGTTTGACAATTCTATTCATCAATAAGATGGAAAAGCCTCAAGACTTTGAAGTAGAATAGGACAGATACTTCACACTACCTGGATCCATTGCTTTAGATAATTTTAATATCTCTGTTGATATGTTTTTAGATGTCTTAGTCTACTAAGAATGAAAAATGACAGGGGTCGAGGCTTACAGCATTTGAGTTAGTGCATGAGAAAATCCCTGCAACTCTCGTTGCAGACTCAGCTGCAGCTGCATTGATGAAAGATGCTCGTGTAGATGGTGTCATTGTTGGAGCCGATCGTGTGGCTTCAAATGGTGCACTCATCGACCTTATATAATCTGTGTTTTACTTCGTAAATCTGATTCTATTTGAATGAATCACTTCTAAACCAATTCAATTCTTATACTTCAGGTGATACTGCCAACAAAATTGGGACTTACAGTCTTGCCTTATGCGCAAAACATCACGGGATCCCATTTTATGTTGCTGCACCTCTCACCTCAGTTGATCTATCACTTTCATCCGGGAAAGAAATCGTGATTGAGGAAAGATCTGCAAAGGAGTTACTGAACACACATGGAGGACTTGGTGAACGCATTGCAGCACCAGGGATCTCAGTTTGGAACCCAGCTTTTGATGTAACACCAGCAGACCTGATTGCTGGAATCATAACTGAGAAGGTTCGTTCCTCCAGGCTTATTCCGATTCATAGTCGATTCATCTAAAGACTCATGCTCACTAATCTCAATCTCTCAATCTTCTGCAGGGGGTCATATTAAAGAATGGTAATGATACATTTGACATACAAAGCTTTTCCCAGAAGATGACACAAGTCTCATCTGGTTGAAGTTAGAGCCTCCTGTGTACTCGTGCAACAACAAAGTACATTAGTTTGTAACAGTTATTGAGTTTTGCAATATTTCAATTACCAAGTACGCTGAGCCAAAGATTGCTGGGAATAAGAAATGTTTATAAACATTGAACTAAGAAACCAATCACCATATTAGCGTTGTGTGTTCATAAGAAGAAAAAAAATTGATATATTTTTGTGGAAATTGTGAGAAAAAAAGCCATAGAACAAAGAAATAAGTATCAAATAAAAATGTAAAAACGACGTTGCTTCTTCACTAAAAGGGTTTAAAACAAATAACCAAAACCCTTCTTCGATTCTCCTCCCATCTCTCTCTTTCTCCCGGCAAAGCTTGCTTTCTCCGACATCAGAAGCTCGTCTTCATCAACCTCTCTCTTTTAAGCCTCAGGTAAATTTACCCGGAATCTGATTTTTGGGTTCTCTATCTTTATCATTTTGCCTCAAATTTTTGGGGTTCTAATCCAATTTGATGTCTTATGAAATCGATTATCTGCTGTGTTAACTAGGCGCGTTGCTGAAGCCAGAACGAGAGAAGATTAAAGAGCTCTGGTATAAAGAAAAGGTTGGGAACATGTCTGCAAAGTGGCGAGCTCTCCAGCACCGCCATCGTTACACTTACAGTGCTATTGTGTTCCCCAGCTCGTTCACGGCTTCTTTGAGCCAGTCTAGTTTGTTGCAATGTTGTCCTAAGTTTTACTCTCACATTGGAGAATTAGTTTCAATGAATTCAATCTACGCTCAAGTTAATCACGCGAAGAAAGTTGTTGCTTCGTTCGGAGAAGTACTCGCGACGACCCCTGAAGTTGGAGGTGAGAGAGAGACAGTTTTTGTACGGGAAGCTATTAGGTTTTTCTTAGAGATTCTGTTCATGGAAAATTCTTTGCCTCTACATAGGACCTTTGTTTCAGCCTTGGCTAAAACCCGTCAGTTTCATTCAGTGATTAGTTCATGTTTTCGGGAGCTTTGTGATGAATATGGCAGTTTGGATGATGGTGGGAAGCGATTCTGTGTTTCTCGAGTTGCTTTATCAGTGCTGGGTATGCCAAAGTTGGGATATTTGGTTGATATAGTTGAAGATTGTGCGCTTTTGGTGGGTCATGATATCGTTTCGGGGTTGAATGGTATAGTCTTAGAGACTGAAGCTTGTGCTAGGCCTCCTCCTACCGTTATGGAGCAATGCCAAGAGGCTTTGTCTTGCTCGTATTACTTATTTCAGCGGTTTCCTTTGAAGTTTAAGGGTTTAGTAGCAGAGGATGCAAGTTTTATGGAGAGGGTTTTTGGTGTTCAAATAAGCATTTTGAAATCGGCGGCATTTTCTAGGGACTGTTATGTGGCTGCTGGTGTGAGTTTCTGTTCTGCTCTACAAGTTTGTCTCAACGATGAAGAGCTTGGATTGTTTATAGCGCAAGGTATATTTTGCTGGAGTGGTGTCGTTAGATTTACCGATATTGTTAACAAAATTCCATTTGCCGGGGACATTTGTTCTGAGATCCATAGTTTTTCATCTTTGAGTAGACTATGCTTGATCCGAGGCATTCTAACTACAGTTTCTAGGGATATTCTTGTTTCCTCTCTTGCTCGGTTGAGTGACAGTCATTGTGATCACAAATCCATCTTGTATGATGGAATTTTGCTTGAACTTTGTGATTTATGCGAGAACCCCATTGACAGCCATTTAAATTTTCATGCCTTAACGGTGATGCAGATTTGCTTGCAACAGATCAAGACATCTATGTTAACGGATAAATCAGAAGATTTTGATCCAATGCCAGACAGCAAGGCAGCTCGGGTACTCAGAATTATATGGAACAACTTGGAGGACCCTTTGAGCCAGACAGTCAAACAAGTTCATCTCATGTTTGACCTCTTACTAGACATCCAAACCACAGTTCACCAGATAGATGATAAAGTGGGAATAAGGGAATCTTTGTTGAAAATTGTCAACTATCTTCTTCGTTTAGGACCACGCTGTAAGGGAAGGTATGTTCCATTAGCATCCTTGACAAAGCGGTTAGGGGCTAAAACTTTATTGGATATGAGCCCTAACCTTTTGTTCGAGATGGCAAATGCATATATTGATGATGATGTCTGCTGTGCTGTCACATCATTTTTAAAATGTTTCCTTGAAATGTTGCGTGATGAAAGCTGGGGGAGCGAAGGTGTTGACCAGGGTTATGCGCGTTATCGAGAATATTGTTTGCCTCCTTTCCTTTACGGACTTGCTTCTGGCATGTCCAAACTCAGGTCCAATCTGAATACATATGCTATACAAGTTTTGCTTGAGCTGGATGTAGACAGTATATTTCCTTTGCTTGCGTTAATATCAATTGGGCCGAGTGAAGAAGCGACCAAGCTAAACTATGTTGAGATGTGTAACATGAGTATGGAACTGTCGGTTGAACAGAAAGTTGTTGTGTTAGTGTCACTGCTGAAAGTTTGTCGTACACTTGCATTCCTGGAAGGCGACATTGCACAAAAAGGAAGTGATGGTGCATTTGCATTTATTCTAATTAATGGTATTGAGTTAAAAGTTCCCATTGAGTGGTTAAAAATGGCCTTAACCCATGTTGATGAGTCGGTTCGTGTGGATGCTGCAGAGACACTCTTTTTAAACCCCAAGACTGCGAGCCTTCCGTCTCCTTTAGAGCTATATCTCATGAAGGAGGCTGTTCCCTTGAACATGAGGTCATCTTCTACAGGTTTTCAAATGAAATGGACCAGTTTGTTCAGGAAATTCTTTTTTCGGGTTCGTACATCTCTGGAAAAGCAGTATAAGATAGGGAGCTGGCAACCACTTCTAGCCAGTGAAAACAGTGAAACGTCTTTAGATATAAAGGGCGATGATATTGCAGTTCTACGGTCAGCGAGTTTATTCAAGTTTATGAGGTGGCTGAGTTCTTTTTTGTATTTGTCTTGCTATCCTTCTGCCCCTTACAGGAGAAAGATAATGGCGACTGAACTTATACAGATCATGATTGATGTGTGGCCTCTCGTTCCTTCTAAGGACTCTACTTCACATCATCTATACCCATATTATGATATTGTCACTTCACATGATTCAACATTATTGCTGGTTGGATCTATTGTTGATAGTTGGGACAGGCTGAGGGAAAATTCTTTCCGTATTTTGCTTCATTTCCCAACTCCATTCACTGGCATTTCAAGTGAAGACATGGCCCACAACATTATTCCTTGGGCCAAAAGTCTAGTTTGTAGTCCACGAGTAAGAGAGAGTGATGCAGGTGCTTTGACTCTACGTCTTATCTTTAGAAAGTACGTATTGGACCTTGGATGGATAGTCAATGTTTCCACTAATGTTGTTTGTTGTCAAAGAGAGTGTGAAAGCATAAATGGTCTTGATCAGAACCCTAAACCCAAGTATCCTGTAATCGAGTATATCAAATCACTTATTCACTGGCTTGATGCTTCTGTTGTGGAAGGTGAGCGTGATCTCTCTGAAGCATGCAAAAGCAGTTTTGTTCATGGGGTATTACTAGCTTTGCGTTATACTTTTGAGGAATTGGACTGGAACTCTAACTCTGTGTTAAGTATCTCAGAGATGAGAAAGGAATTAGAAAAGCTTCTTAAACTGGTGACGCGAATAACTACATTAGCACTCTGGGTGGTTTCTGCAGATGCTTTGTGTTTGCCTGAGGATATGGATGACGTTATAGATGATGTTAGTTTCTTTTCTGATGTTCAAAATGATGTTGCTGCTGTACTCTCAGAGGAACACAAGAGTACATATCCAAAACCTATGCATGAAACAATACAATCAGAACAGGTAGTTATGGTTGGTTGCTGGCTCGCTATGAAGGAGGTACTGATTCTGTGTTTTCATGCTTTCCTTGACTAACTACTCTTTGCATCCTGGAATGCAGCGTACTTCATTCATAACTCCTTTGAATAACATCGTGATCTAAACTCATTTCTTTCTTCAGGTGAGTCTTCTTTTGGGAACTATTATAAGAAAGATTCCATTACCTACTAGCAGCCTTACACCTTTAGAAAATGGTGATCCGGCTTTTGTAGCCCTTGATGATACGATGATAGGAAATACTGAATCGCTGCTTGACGTGAAACAACTTGAAAAGATTGGAGACCACTTCTTGGAAGTACTTCTGAAAATGAAGCACAATGGTGCAATAGATAAGACAAGAGCTGGATTTACAGCTTTGTGCCACCGTTTACTATGTTCTAACGATCCAAGGTATGATTTTAAGCTTCTTGCATCTCCATGTAATTTGTTTGTTTATTTACTTGACATATTGTGTTGTTTTTATCTTTTCATAGACTTTGTAAGTTGACAGAATCCTGGATGGATCAACTTATGGAAAGAACTGTGGCCAAGGGACAGACGGTGGATGATTTGTTGAGAAGAAGTGCAGGAATCCCCGCTGCATTTATTGCTCTTTTTCTCTCAGAACCAGAAGGGTCACCAAAGAAGCTTCTCCCACAGGCACTTAGATGGCTTATAGGTATTGCAGAGAAGCCTCTCAAGGATTGTTTAGAACATAAAGGTTCTAAACATAACGATGGGTTGGTCAATGCTTCTGATATGCATTCAAGTGAAAAACTTTCAAAGGTCCGTGATGAAGGTGTTGTTCCAACGGTGCATGCATTCAATGTTCTCAAAGCTGCTTTTAACGACACAAACTTGGGAACTGATACTTCTGGGTTTTCGGCAGAGGCTATGATTGTTGCAATAAGATCCTTCTCTTCACCATATTGGGAGGTCAGAAACAGTGCTACACTTGCATACACTGCCTTGGTCCGTCGGATGATTGGATTCCTTAATGTTCAAAAACGTGGATCTTCCCGGCGTGCACTGACTGGGCTTGAATTTTTTCACAGGTATGTCTATAGGGTCCTCCCCTGTAAAATCTTCGTAGCTGTCTTGACAATGCATTATTTCATCCAGTAGTTAATGTTGTGTTGGTTTTCGTGAAGGTACCCCTTGTTGCACCCTTTCATATACAGTGAATTAAAGGCAGCAACTGATCTGCTCGACACATCTGGTTCATCAGATTCAAACCTCGCAAATCGTGTCCATCCAAGTTTATGGCCCATTTTGATTCTTTTATCAAGGCTTAAGCCTTCACCCATTGCAAGTGAAATCGGAGATGATCTGGACCCGTTTGTTTTCATGCCCTTTGTTATGAAATGCTCTACTCAAAGCAATCTTCGTGTTCGTGTTTTGGCATCTTGTGCTTTAGTAGGTCTTGTCTCCAATGAAAAACTCGAAAGTGTTCTGCTTCACATTGCCTCAACATTACCTTCTAATAGGGCCCAAGGTGGATCGTATAATTATCTTCACGGAACTTTGTTGCAACTTGGTAATCTCCTTGATACAAACTGTAGAGACCTTGCTGATGATTCTAAGAAAGAGCATCTTATTGGAAAACTGTTCAATGTCCTTGCAAAATGCACGTGGATGGCTTCTCCATTGTTGTGCCCCTGCCCGATCCTCAGTACATCGTTCTTGAGGGTGCTTGATCATATGCGAGTTATTGAATGTTCATGCTCTGAAAGCAAAAATCTAAGAGACATCTATAAAATGCATTTGGATCTATCTTCAAACTGCTTGGATGCAAATGCTTCTTGTGATTTCACCTATTATGACCCTGCAATCGCTGAGCTAAGGGAACAAGCAGCTCTATCTTATTTTGGTTGTGTATTTCAGCCATCAGATGAAGCAGCGGAAGTTTTCCAGATTACTCAAAGACCAAATTTAGGATCGCAGAAAATTCCTGAAGCATTACATTTTCCCGACCTTAACAATAGGCTTCTTCGTTGTTTATTTGACCAATCCTATGAAGTTCGTCTTTCAACATTGAAGTGGTTTCTGCGGTTTCTGAAGTCAGAAAATTCCAGTTTCTCTGAGTCGAGCAGTATTTGGAACTGGGCAAAAAACAGTCTCCAGGTGAAATTATTGGAGCTCTTGGACAAAGAGAAAAACCATAAATGTCAGAACTACATTCTAAGGATTCTTTACAAGTGGAATCTTCATATGTTCAGAAAATCAAGTCAAAGGGAACTGGTTGAAGGCATTTATGTAGGTTCGTTGAATTATGATTCGGTGTTTCATCTTTGGGGCAGGCTGACTTCTCTATATGAGAGCACACGACGAGCTAAAATCCAAGGTACACTCATGTGTTGCCTGGCAATATGTGTGAAGCATCTCACTGGTTTGTTCTTTCACAAAAACGAATCTGAAAAGGAAGAAAAACCAAGATGGGGTTGTATAATTGATTGTGTTTCCTACTTTGTTAACTTGATCAAACAGAAAAGCTCAGCATCCGAGCAAGTGAATTTTCGCCATGCATCTGCAGAGGCTATTATAGCGTCCGGTATACTGGAACAAGCAAAGGTTATTGGTCCTCTTGTCACAAATCACGTAATTCATTCTGAAACTACACCAAGCAAATTTCAAAACGCCTGTAATGGATACGCATATCAAATTCTGGAGATGTGGTTCATTTGCATCAAATTGTTGGAAGATGAAGATGATCTCATCAGGTCAAAACTCGCTATAGATGTCAAGAAGTGTTTCTTCACGGCCATGGAGGTTCCTACTCAAGTAGATAAAGTCTTGGAACTGAGCTTCAACCATTTGTCTTCCGTCTTTGGGCACTGGAATGAGTATTCGCAATTTCTCGCAAGATGGGTCTACAACACCGCAGATTACACATCCCCACCAACGGGAGGCAACGATCTAGTGAGACGGGTTTTTGACAAGGAGATCGATAACCATCATGAAGAAAAGCTTTTGATCTTGCAGTTTTGTTGTTACCATCTACAGAAACTACCAAACTTTTCTCAAACACAACTACTCGACTGGAGGAGTAAATTTCACAATCGCTTGCTGTCTTTTGCTAAAGACCATATCGGGAAACAAAGAGAGAGCTGGGTAGGCGGTGTTGGGAACCACAAAGACGTGTTTTTGCCATTGTATGGTAATCTCCTTGGTCTCTACGCCTTCTCCAACTGCATTTTTAGAGTAGCGAGTGATAGCAATGACAAGAAAACTCTGTTGTCCGATATCGTTGGACTTGGAGAAGCCCTGAAACCGTTTTTGAGGAACCCTTTGGTGTCTAACATGTTCCGAGTAGTTGTCAGATTACATGAGAAGTCGCTGGATGATTCGCTGATGGATCTTTCTACTCTGCTTTCTGGAGAGATTTGGGAAAATTTTGCTCCATATTTTCTTCTCACTGAGGGAGATATCAAGGTTGGAGTTTTCTAGTCAAGAGTTGAGTTAAATTGCTCCATTTGACTATCACATAGGATTTTGTGGTTCTGTGTGAACTTCAGCTGAACTGTACTGCAGATGCTTGTCCCTGGTTCTTAAACAACTATCACAGTGTTACATTTTTTGGTTTGAGATTTTTCATTTTTGCCTTAGATGGGTTAGAGATGTTAAGAGTTGAGTTTCTTCATTGAGTTAGAAACATAAAATGTCAGAGTTGTATTTCTTGTTAAGCGTTATGGATTTCTAATTAGTGTTTTCTCTGAATACTTTTGTAGACATTTAGCCAATTGTGTGCCTTTGATTATTAAACCAAATCTGTGCGAATATACAAGGCACCCTGTTATATTTAATAGTTTCTTATAGTTCTGCAGGTTTCTGCATCAGTCTGAAGCCTTTTGCTTTTGTATAGTTTAACTCATTTTTGTGCTGCTTGTTCTTGTTCAGACATATATTGAAGCGGCTGAGGAGAAGATGCTCGAAGATGATGTTGCTTCAACAAAGCAATATGAACCTTTGGTTCAAGCTTATTGAGGCAACAAGCCAAAAATCGTGATAAGCTTTGCAATGGAGTCCCAATCTTATACTTCAGGTGATACTGGGAAGATCTAAAAAGGAGTTACTGAATACACATGGAGGACTTGGTGAATGCATTGCAGCACCAACGGTCTCAGTTTGGAACCCAGCTTTTGATGTAACACCAGCAGATCTGATTGCTGGAATCATAACTGAGAAGGTTCGTTTCTCTAGGCTTATTCTGGTTCACTATCGATAAACCTAAAGACTTTATATGCTCACTTATATCAATCTCTCAATCTTCATGTGTATGTGCAGATGGTAATGATACATTTGACATCAAAAGCTTTTCCCAGAAGATGACACAAGTCTCATCTCGTTGAAGTTAGAGTCTCCTGTGTATTCGTGCAACAACAAAGCACATTACTTGTAACAATTATTGAGAGAACAAATAGATTAATCTTCCTTACAAACACGTGTGGCGGTCAATGCTGAGGTTTGCTAGATATTTTTTAGAACTTTATTGTATTAGAGTTTGATTTAGGCCTATGCAAAAAACTAAACTCAAAAACCCAAAACCGAACCGACCAAGCCCAATCAAATTAAAGATATTACTCAAACCAAATTTGATATAAATACTAAATAGATCCTACCTTTTCTATCAAGAAAATCCAAATTCAAAAGCTGAATCAAATGGAGAACCGGATATGAATTGAAATATAATTATATATTTTAAAATTAATTATATTTAAATTTTTAAAACGTTATTACATTTATATATATATATTAATTTTGGAGTAAAATATTCAAAAAATCTGTACTAAAATTTTTTGTTTTTAAGACCCTTTAAAAATGTAGAAATAAAATATAAATACTCTATAACCAAATCGTATCTAATATCCAAATTGAACATTAGTGCCACTAGTGGTATCCAAATCACAAAGGATCTAGAGAAATACTTGGGTTTTCTAGTATTACACAAAAGGCTTAATAAGAATATGTTTACTCCGATTTTGGAACGTGTACGATCTAAGTTGGCAGGGCATAAAAGGAAGTGTCGCAGCATGGCGAGAAGGTTGACCTTAACCAAATCGTTGCTCCAATCTTTTCCTATACATTCGATGAGCTCTGTTTTGTTACCATTACCAACACCTAACACCTTTAACATGATTTCTCGCGACTTTCTTTGGGAAAGTACAAATGAAAGAAGGAAGCAACATCTTTTTTCATAAAGCCGTGTGTTAAATAAAGCAGATGGGGAGGTTTAGGACTTCGTAAATTTCAAAATATGAATAAAGCGTTACTCGCAAAGGTGAGCTGGAGACTCATGGATGGTAATTCAAGCTTATGGGGGCTTTTGTTGCGATCAAAATACGGTGTGAAAGGCATTCGCGATTACTCGTAGTTGTAACCAAAGAGTAATTGGTCTTCGATATGGCATAAAATTTGTACAAGTGTAAGAGATGTTGTTTTGCTTGGATTGAGGTGGATCATTGGGGATGGGAGAGAGACATGTTTTTGGATTGATAAATGGTTGTTGAGAGATAGGCTGGTCGATGTCTCGATTAAGAACGTACCTACAGGAAAGTGGAATTAAAAGTGAGAAAATTGTGGCAACACAGAATTAGATGAGATTTAACAAGAATTGCACCGTATATTTCGGAGCAGCTTTGTTTGAGATTAAACTCAATAGTGGTGGATATAGTTCTCTGTTAGCAGCGCTTATGCGAGTCTTAATCTTCTAAAGGAAGTTCGACAAAACATGGGAGTTTTCATTGGTAGAATTTGGAATCTGAAAGTACCTGAACGCGTGAGACTTCTTCTTTGGCAAGGAACACACCAGATTTTAATGACGAATGTTGAACGAGAAAAATGACACCTAACTACATCGACGATTTATCAAATATGCAATAAGGGAATGAGACAATTATACATATTTTGCAGGACTGTGATGCAATGAGGGGGATTTGACTTTGTCTAGTACCTCAGAGGAGACAAGCTCTATTCTTTAACCAATCCCTCCTTGAGTGGTTATATTTGAACTTAGGTTAAGATTATTTGGTAAGAGATACTCTGTGGAACACTATGTTTGCAATGACTAGTTGGTGGGGATGGAAATGACGTTGTGATATCGTCTTCGAGAATAAGAGATACTGCCGCGATAGATTCCTATTGCAAATCAGGTCTATCAAGATTTTATGAGTGCTAAAACAGAACAAAGAAAGGAATTCAGACAACAAGTTTATCAAGATATATGTTGGACATCTCCAACTAAAGGGTGGTTCAAGCTCAATATTGATGTTGCTGCAAGAGGACATTTAAGTCACACCACGACAGAAGGAGTGGTTAGAAATCACAATGTGAGTGGTGTCGAGGCTTTGCTTTGAATATTGGAGTTTGTTCTGCGGCTTTAGCTGAACTTTGGGGTGTATACTATACATAGCCTGTGAGATGGGGATAAGGAGACTAGAAGTAGAGATCTATTCATTGACAGTGGTAGAGTTTTTAACGAAAGGGACTAGTGAATCTCATCCGCTTTCATTCCTAGTATAATTATGTTATGATTTTGTTATAAAAGACTTGATAGTTCGATTTTCACATGTATATAGGGAAAGAAAGCCAACCGTCTTGCGAACGGATTGACAAACTATATATACTCTTTATCTTTAGGATTTTGTAATTTGCTTTTAGTTCCCGAATGTGTTGAGTCGATTATTTGGGATGATGCACATTAAACATGTTTAGATTTATCGGACATGATTTTATTTTTTGAATAAAACTTTGGGAGGGATTTTTCCTCCCTTTTCATACCAAAAAAAAGTTACCTAATAAATATTCAGGTAAAGATCGGTTGTTTATATACATGTACCCAGATCGACCTAAATCGAAAGTATCCAAACCAAACTCAAATACAAAAAATATTTGATCTTAAATTAATTATCCTTAAAACCAAAAACCCAATTAAGAACCAAAGCATAGTAACCAAAAACCCAAATGTCTCCATTCATGCCCATAGTGTTACTGTGGACTGTGGAGGGTAATTTGGGAAATTTACCAACCCTCGGCAAAATTTTCTGTCTTGAAGGCAAAGTTTTCTTCTATACCTTCTCAAGTCACATTCTACAGATCACAGAACCAAAATTCGAACTTCGATTTGACAAGAAAGGGTTTGTGCTTAGTGAATCTTCGTTGAGAAAAAGATGAGCAGAGGAAGCGGCGCTGGTTACGATCGCCATATTACTATCTTCTCGCCGGAAGGTCGTCTCTTCCAAGTTGGTCAGTCATCGATTCCTGGGAGCTTCTTTTCCGATTATCCTCCATTTTATCATGTGAAAATGATGTATTGGTTATGGGTTTTGTAGAATATGCATTCAAAGCTGTGAAAGCAGCTGGAATCACATCAATTGGAGTGCGAGGAAAAGATTCAGTATGCGTCGTTACCCAGAAGAAAGTTCCGGTCAGTTCACTTTTTTTTGATCTTTTGACGATTTGGGGTTTTAGGTTCAAGTGTATCTTCTTTTTAGAGTGGAGAACGATGCGCTAAGTTACAGATTAGGGGGTTTTATTCAAATGAGGGTTTGGAATTAGGGATCTAATGAAATCGAGAAATCTGCTGAGATTTTCATGTTTTTATGATTGGACAGGACAAGCTTCTAGATCAGTCTAGTGTCTCTCACCTTTTCCCTGTAACAAAGTACCTTGGATTGTTAGCTACTGGCATGACAGGTTTGTATTTCCCACACCCTTTTGGAGTATCATAATGCTTGCTATATTTTTGGTAGTGAACACGATTATGATCAATTTTGGATAGTTTTAAGTAATGTACCCTTTGATGGAATTCCAGCTGATGCAAGGTCCTTGGTTCAACAAGCAAGGAATGAGGCAGCTGAGTTTAGGTTCCAATATGGATATGAGATGCCTGCGGATATTCTTGCTAAATGGTATACTTGCAGAATTAAAGTTTATTGGTTCTTTGTTTAAGGAATGCTATTTGCCTCTGTACTAATGAAGTATGTTACTGAAAGTTAATGATAATGAATTGGTTGACAGGATTGCAGATAAGTCACAGGTCTACACACAACATGCTTATATGAGACCCCTTGGAGTAGGCAAGTTTGCTAACTCTTGTATACTTAAGGCGTATCTATACATTTGTTTGTGTTTGTCAATATCAACTGGGTATAAACATATTTTTAATTCTTGTTTTCTATGTCTTCCTGTAGTTGCCATGGTTCTGGGTATCGATGAAGAGAGAGGACCCTTACTTTACAAGTGTGACCCAGCTGGACATTTTTACGGTCACAAGGTAATATTTTACTCGCATATTAATATAGCGGACTGCCTTTGGTGCAGTGAAATTAATAAAGCTAACACCTCCTTTGTTCAAGTAATAAAAAATTTTATATTGATGTTCTCTAACCAGAGACTGTTTTGACAAAAGCTATCAATGTTTAATCTTATATCCCCACTGGTACATAACTTTTCTGTTTGCTAAGAGTTAGTACTAGATGTTTTGTTATTACTTGACCATGGAGATGAGATGAACAAAATTTACAGTGTAAACCTTATAAATGTGATGTAGTTATATGTTGCCCAAGATTGTAAGCGACAACGTTTAATGTTATTGTTACATGGAATTAGGCTTCTGTTATATACTATGTCTCAATAATAATCATGCAAATACATAATGCAGGCAACTAGTGCTGGTATGAAAGAACAAGAAGCAGTCAATTTCTTGGAAAAGAAAATGAAAGAAAACCCAGCATTCACATATGATGAAACAGTACAGGTAAGATATAGACAATCCTCCTCTTTTTCTATCCTTTACGGAAGCAGCATTAGTTTGTATTTAAGTGGTGTAGGGTTTTCATTTGCTACGTTCAGTTGCATACACCTTCAAAAGTTCAAAAATTGAAGGAATACACTAAGCCCCATGATTTCTGACTTTTAGTTATATAATACTTTTGTAGACTGCCATATCTGCTCTTCAAGCTGTTCTTCAAGAAGACTTTAAGGCAACTGAGATTGAGGTATTGATTGTTCACTCTCTTATACTTTTATTTGTATCTATGTTCGTCAAAGATGTATAGTAGTTGGTAATAATAAAGCTGCATCTTCCAAGGAGAAACCAAAGGAAATGAATTATGGTTTAAAGCTTGTGCCTTTGTCATTGTTGTATTGGCAGGTGGGAGTTGTGAGAGCTGAAGACCCTCTCTTCCGTTCCCTGAAAACAGAAGAGATCGACGAGCATTTGACAGCCATTAGTGAACGTGACTGATCACTTTTCACGCTGTCACATTAAATCAGACTTTGTGTCTCTTCCTTTTGCTTCAAAGCTTTTTAAGACCAAACAAACTTGTTTCCATTAGTCTTTCTGAATCGTGTAGCTTCCATTTTAATCATCTACATGTAAGGGTGTCAAAATTATGTTTGAATTTCCAAAGAGTTTGAAAGTTTAGAAGATTCAACAATTACATAGTTGCAACAAATACAAAATAAACTCCTAAACTTTAGAAGATTCAACATACATTTTCTGAATCTAGCAAATGGAAATGTAAGAAGATGACCTTCAACAAGTTGTAGATTCACCATAGATATAATCAAGAACAGCAATTACACCAAAAACAAAAGCTTTATCAACATTTGGTTTTATAACCACTTTATATATATCTCTACTTCCAATCCATTCTTTCACATAAGCAATAACATTTCCAGTTGAATCAATGATGCTACAATCCCTATCCGGAAAATATCCTCTCACATCAAAGTAACAATTACCCGGTTGAACCGAGATACGGATCAAACCGGGTATAGAGAAACAAGAGTGTTTGGGATCCCTCAATGTGAAAACCGGTTTAGGACTTCCTTGATAGTCATAACTATAACCCTTCCATTTGTTATGAATGCTCAAAGCCTGCACAATTCCTCCCTGCAACCACTCAAATTAAACAACGAATATATCATCAAAAGGGTTGCTTTAATTTGACGCAAAGGTTCATTCATCTAAACCACTAGATTGAGAAAAACTCGACCATTATTAGAAGAAAATAACGAATAAGAAAGAAACCTTTTTATGGATGAGAAGCAAATCGTGACCATAACCATCTTTAAGAACTAACTCGCCTTTAGTACCAAGAACTCCACAACCATCGATCTTAAAAGCAATTTTCTCTTTAGAATCAGTCACCACAAAACCACCGCCATTTACGACGTGTGGCCGTCGTCTCACCACCATCACTTCCTCCGCCGCCGAACAATGCAATTTGCTCACCACAACATTCATTTTTTCTTTTCTTTTTTTGCTTTCGAATATCAAAACTCTTGGATAAACTTTACATATATATAGACGTATGGGTTTCTTTTTTATATATATATTTTTATAAATTTATTTTCTTGTATCTTAAGAAAGCTAAAAAGCAGAAAAATTGGTCCACTAATTAATCAAGTTTTTCAAATGTTCGGCGACGTTCATTTGACTTTAAAGCACTAAAATAATACTTACTATAAAAAGCTTAATTAAATGTGTTAAAACTTTGTAGTATATATTTTTACATTATATTTTAAGGATTTTAATTTACGAATTCGTGTGGGAGATTGATTACTTGTGAAGGTAGACAATGATTGTGTGCAAGTCAAATTCCACTTTTTCATCTTCTTTTATTCTCTCTTACCTATTTCTTAAAATCCTTTGTAAGAAAAATTCCTTATTTTTACAACGAATTTAATGATCTATTTTACCTATTAAAGAGATAATATATGAGTGTTTGTGCTTCTTACTAAAATTTTCTTAGAAATGTTAATGCGTATAAAACTTTGAATTTAAAACGTAATATTATGCTAAAATGGTTAAGATTATGTTTTTATTTTATTTTATTTTTATGAATCAAGAAGGACATTAGCATAAAATTCAAAGATACGTTAGTTGGTACTTTGACTTTCCATTGACTTAAATAACAGAAAAACTTTGAAATTTTCTAGCACGAGAAATATTTGATTAGCTCTGCATATTATTTGGACATAGATACGTGAAAAATGATGGATTGTCTGTCCAAAGAGTTTGTTTTAGATATATGATTACATAGAGATATATCTAACATAGAATTTGGAAAATTATTTGAAATTTTGTCAATTTGGAAATTCGTAAATTTGAGATGTTGTCTTTAATACTTTAAATCGATAAATTTGAGCTTATTATTGAAAAAAAGAGCAAATAAAGTTTATAGATTCTTCATAACAAAGATAAGAAGTGAATTGAACTTCCAATTTTGAATTTGGTTTTGATTTCAAAGTCAATTTTGATTTCATTTCCATGAAAGGTTAAATTGATCTAGTCAACGTAAAATTGAAGATCTTTTCACAATTTGCAAGGTTAAAATAACATTTTTTACGTTTGTTTGAGAATGGGGGATGGTGAGGTGGTTTTAGGTGGATCTGCTCACCTCTGTTGTGTACTGATGCTCAGGCCCTTGGCTTTGGCTGGTGGTTCAGCTCTTCTCAGTTCAACATGTAGTCTAGGTCGGATTCTTCTCCAGGCTGTGCTGGTTATTTACCCTCTCCCTTTTCTTTTCGTCGCTCTATCTATTATTTAGGTTGTTAAGGAACCCTTTGATTTCATCTAGACTGTTAGCTCTTGGATGGCATAGATCTTAGATCAACGAGTCTTGTGCTATGTTGTGCTTGCTGGATTAAACCTTGTCTCCTTTGTTTATTGGTATGTTAATTCATAAGCTCCATTTCCATCTTTCTTGGGTTTGTTTGGTCTGCCGATTGTTTTAATTTTGATTATGGCTTCGGATTTGAGTTCGTCTCTTGGATGGTAATTCGCTGTTGGGTCATCTATTAATGCAATGGTTTCGTTTTGCGATTCTTTTCCTTGCAAAAGGTGGCTCGTCTTTAGTAGTAGATGGCTAAAGCCGAACTCACTGGATTCGTGCTAAGTTCTGCTTAACATTTTGGACGTCTTCCCAAACCTGTATTTCAAAGTTCTCTTTGTGCCTTAGTCTCTTCGGTTCTTCTCGGTTTGAAGTGGTTTATCTAGAGTTGTTTGTTTGATTTCCGTTACCCCTTCTCGTCTGCATTTCTTCCTGTCTGACTGTGTTCTCATGTCTGTCACCAATCTACTCTCCATTTGATTGCCTAGATTAAGCCTAGGCTTCTGCAGTTTTGGCTTCTTTGGGATTACTCGCAATCACTTGTTATTTCAGGTTGAGCTAGAATTATGGAATCTTGTGTTTTAACTTTGTGATCATTTATCTAAGGTTTTCCTTGTTTGTTTTCCATAGTGTGGGGTTATGTTTTTCTCTTTTGAGTATAATTTCTAATGATTTTTATGTTTTTCGCCAGCTTCCACTACCACTACCACTTAGTATTCGGCAATCGTATCCTACCACTACCAATACCACTTGGTCCTACTTTGGTTACTAATAAAACGCAATAAGTTATTTTAAATGATTTTTTCCATTTTGGTTAAATTAAAACAATTGAAGCAATACATATAACATCAACAATTTTGTTTTTCTGACAACATTTTCTTCTACCATCCCAAACTTTATGGGATGCTTTCATCTACACACTGAAACCAAACGAAACCATATCAAACAAAACCAAACCAAACCGAACACTTCCCACTACTTATGGATCAGGATGGGTTTTGGTTTAGCCTTAACCCAAATCATATATCTAGAAACCGAAATCTCCAACCTCCTTCCCAATAGTAAATAAACTTAAAATCACAAAACATCACTAGAGGATGTTTAGATTTGTGTTTCGATGTTTTCATCAGAACCTGTTCCATGAGAATGCAACGGGACTTCTCACTTCATGCTGCATATTGGTCCAAGTGATGGATCCATACTCGGCTTTGTTAGTCATACTTACTCCTTTCTTACTAACAAATGTGACTGTGTATCTCTTCTTCTCTCCCACGCTTTTAAACGCAAGCTTTAATGGTTTAACCGAGATTTGAACACTAGGTGCTCCGTTAACGATCACCTTGTAAACCGAGTCTGCTGCGCCTACGTTAGTTACCTCTCGGGTGTACCTCACAACTCTTTTAGTCCCGAACAAAACCGAGAAACTCGGGTAGTTGAGCTGACCAGGATCAGAGAACTTCTTTGTGCAGTTAACGCTAGGTCGCTTCACAATCGCAACAATGTGATCTGTTGTGTAGCTTAGAGAGCACAAGAACCTAATGTATTCTTCGGTTGAGATGTCGTAGACAAGACCAGGTGAGAGAGCCTTTTGAGGATCTACATGGCCTGAACCATGAGCATGTGGGTTGGATAAGCTATTGTCTGCAGCATCATGGAGAGGAGCTTTGGTGTTGTCGAGAACGTAAGCTGTAGTCATGAGAGCTGATTTGATAGCACTTGGACTCCAATCAGGATGAGCTGCTTTCAAAAGACCAGCTAAACCACTTATGTGTGGACATGACATTGACGTACCTGACAAAAACAACAAACACTTTTCATGTAAGATCACAAATCAATATCCCAAACTGCATGGTCACACAGATAATCATTAATTTTGAATATGAAATTCAAAGAAATTTAGCATCTTTAACCCGTGAAGCTTTGGTAGTAGTACCTGACATAATGTTGAACTGAGTCCTTCTTGAGTCCTTCTCAAGACCAGTAGGACCAATAGCATCGGACCAACCAGCCAAAATATTAACTCCAGGACCAATAACATCAGGTTTCAGGATTTCTGGAGTGACAGTGTTAGGACCTCTCGAGCTAAAAGCAGCAACCACTGGAGATGGCCTAACATCAAGGACCGTTCCTTTGAAAACAAGAACACCTGTTGGATTCGAGTCTGATTTAACATAATCCCTAAGAAGATCACCAGTCTTCCTTCCAACAGCAATCGCCGGAAGCAAATGACTATCCGCCACTAGCTCCTCTCCACTCGTCGCCGTATTCGCCATTATCATCCCTAAACCACCAGCATCTCTTACCACAGCTCCTTTCTCAACTCGAGCATTCACACCTCTATCACATATTACGATTTTGCCACGAACCGTCGATGGATCAAGCGAACCAGGTAAACAAAGATTACTCGAACTACTATTCCCTTTGTTGTAAACCAAACCAAGCTGTTTCGTTCCCATTCCTTCACCACTGTACAAGGATACTCCGGTAAGTTGTTTTCCATTACCGAGATTCGCAAACGCCGGGAAATCTCGATCTAGGGTTCCAGCACCAACAGTCATAACCCAAGGCGCAACGTTAGCAACGGAGGCTCTAGTCGGACCGCTATTTCCAGCTGAGCAAGACACAAATACGCCTTTCTCCATAGCCGAAAACGATCCAATCGCAATCGTATCACGATAGTAAGGAGATGAGCCACCACCGAGAGAGAGTGAAAGCACATCAACACCATCGAGAATAGCTCGATCCATGGCAGCGAGAATATCAGATCCAAAACAACCAGTACTCCAACAAACCTTATAAGTAGCCACACGAGCACGAGACGCCATTCCTCTCGCCGTTCCGGCGGCGTAACCAAGGAAGCTAGCGTTTCCCACGGCGGATCCAGCAGCAGTTGTGGAAGTATGAGTTCCATGACCATCAACATCACGAGGAGAAACAGATTCACGTTTACTCGAAAATCCACCACCTGAAGCCATTTGAAATCCTTTGGAGAAACTTCTAGCTCCAATTAACTTCTTATTACACAACTTGGAATCAAAATCAGGACCAGATTCACACTCTCCTTTCCATTTAGAAGGAATCTCAGGCATACCAGTATCATCAAAACTTTTAGATTCAGGCCAAACACCAGTATCTAAAACTCCAATTATAACACCATTAGAAGCAGAACCAAGATCTTGACCACTATAACCAGCGGAAACACCGAATTCAGAATTAAGACCTAGAAATTCAGGAGTTCGAGTAGTATGAAGCTCATAAACAGGATCTTCAAAAACATCAAGGACAGAATCAGAGCTACGAAGAGTATCAGCTTCATTATCGTCGAGAAAAGCAGAGTAGCCATTGAAGGAGGTTGAGTAACTATAGAGAAGAGATGACTCAGATGAAAGAGATTGAAGTTGTGAAGTATACCAATCATGATGAGTTGAGAAGGAATCAGGCTTATCAGAATGCTTAACTCGAACAATATAAGTCTTTTTAGCTTCAATTACATTAAGGAAAACGAAGAGAAAAAGGAAGAAGGAGAAAGTGATTAAAGAAGCCATGAGAGTGTGAAGAAGAAGAAGAAGAAGAAGAAGAAGAAGAAGCAGAGAGTGAAGAAGAGATAAAGTTAGAATAAGAAGGAGAAAGAGAAAGAGAAAGGGAGTGATTAGGATTTTTTTTTTGAAAAAGAAAAAGAAAAAAAAAAGCGGCCACGTTAGGGACGTGTGACCGTTATAGTGAGTAAAATGACGGAAATGCCATCGTCGGTGGTATGTTTTGAAAAGAGTGTGGGAACAGCTGGAGACACGATACGTGATTAAAGGAAAGAGAAAAGACTCATTGCTTCTGTTTTTATTTATTTATTTATTGGTTTTCTCAACGTTCTTTTGGTTTTTTCTTTTTATTTCTAAATTCTAACGTTCTTTTTGTGTCTTTTTTCTTTTATTACAAAATTTGTATTTTTTTTATAGTAAAATACAACATTTAGATTGGTTTGTGTGATTCTGCAGAATTGAGACGTCACAATTTTACATAACATTTGTTCTGTTTCAGTTTGAGTTTCAGACATCATTTATGATAGACAGTGATAAGGTGAGTTTTGAGTTTCGGAGATTTAATTATAAATTTTGATGACGTTGTTGGGAATTTTAGAGAATTTTAAGAAGAGCAAATCGAAACTTGTGTTTTATCAGATTTGACGTTATTTTTAGGGTATATGTCACGACAACGTAAAGCACATGATTATAGGGAGAATTTGAAGAAATTTACTTAGACCACTTCCAATGAAGAATTTTTGAAGAGGTTCTTAAATTAAAATAATATTATTTTTAAAAAATTTAAGAGATTGAAATTCTTAAATAAGAGTTTTAAAAGATGAATTTTTACCACATGTCAAATTTTTTATTAGACATTATATTTTTTAAATTTAAAATTTAGATAAAAAATAAAATAAAATAAAAAATAACAATATTTTAATTATAAGAAACTTAACCTAAGCATTTCTTTGTTAGAGATGCTCTAATATCTTTAAGTTGTGAACTTGACCACAAGCAATGTACAAATGACTCAAATTATTTTTGTGTACAAAATTTCGTCTACTTTAGAGTTCAATGTGTTTTGATCTTTAATTCTTTTTTTACAATTAGATCGATAAAAGTTTGGTTTATAACTAAAAATCTTGTTATAATTTGTTATTTGTAGTAGTATGATGGAATCGAACTTTTGATATCACACTTATTAGTTGAGTTATTTGAACCATCAAACCGAAAATAATTCGATAATTTTAACCTCTATATATACCAATAATTGTAAATCAAAATTGACCTATTTAAAAAAAATCCATGAGAAAATTTAAGATGTTTTGTCAAAAAATAGTGACATTCAGATATAATATTCTTTCCATTTTATATTAAATAATGATTTAGGTGAGCAAATATGTATCAAATAATATTTGATGTTTTTAATTTTTAATATAAAATTAAAGATATTTTATCTAATTATATTGTTTATATTTTAAAGATTGATATTTAATTGGTTGAATAAATAATAAATTAAAAGTTAATATTGTTTATTAGAAAAATCAAAAATTAAATAATTCTTTAATCTTTATATAAAAATTAAAAATTGTTATAAGTCATATGGATGGACTTCATAACCGGCCCATTAGATTAAAGACGGTTTAACCTATTTCCTATTTCTAATAGGACTTTACTTATTCATGGGATTGTATTCCCTTATAAATATGTAACTCTTGTTCATTAATAATACACAATTCACTTCTCAATTCCCTTAGTTTTACAACATGTTATCAGCACGAGAGCTCTATAAACCTAACCCTAGCCCACGAATTTTCACCCCTAAAATGCCCCCTCAAACTCGCGTTTCAAACTCGCCAGATCAGCTCAACAAGCTCGTGGATCATTGGAATAAGTTGGTTCCGTTCGCGGTATTCTCTCCTTGTTTGATAGCTCAGCAATCTAATTCCATTCAACCCCATAGGTGAATAAGGTACACATTCTAAAACTAAGAACCAAACCTAACTTGAAATCCTAAAGATAATTGAAACCCTAAAAGTCAAACTTGATTATATTACTTGATTAATGTGGTTGTTTGAATGCTTGTTTGAAACCCTAACAATCACGGTTTCGAACCCCTAGGAATCAAATCCTAGAAATCGTGATTGAAACCCTAGAACCGATTTCTAGAACCCTAAAACTTTAATCGATTTGATTATCTTCTCTTTGTATAGCAATTGCTTGCTTTGTGTTTAGGGTTGTTAGATTAATTATTAGTTTGTAAACCCTAGGATCCGTTTTTTTTGTTGATGATTGAATTCGTTTGGGAATAGGTTCTAAACAAAGATCTAATCCATTTTTCACCTAAACTAAATTACAAACGAATTCCTACTAGATCATAAACCTAGGTTGTTATCTAAACATGATTCTCCATGATTGATTTGCATGTTTGATTATTTGAATTGTTTAAACTGATTTGTTCGAAATCAAACCCTAACCCGCGGTTTTCAAACCGCTAAAATCCTAATCGTGTTTGCCAAAATCAATCCGGTTTTTGCAAACCGATTTCCTTATTTGATTGTTGTTTAGGTTGTTAGATTGATTGTTTTTCCTTATTGCATAAGACCTAGAAACCTCTAAAACCTAAACCTAGAAAGAAAAGGACATCGAAAACTTTAAAGAAGAGAAAACTTTCAAAACCTAATCCTAAACTAAAAAGGAAATCTATAAAACTTAGAATTTTTCCTTATTAGATTAGGAAAATCAAAAATCCTAGAAAAACTAATAGAATTCGGTCCTAAATCTAAACCCTCTTGAATGTATATACATTATATGCATTCAAGTTGAAGGTCAATCCTTTAAAACTTAAACTTAACCGCATATTAACCCGTGAAATTTTGTGAATATGTGCTAGATGTCGAAAATCAACAATTTGGATACTAAGATTATCCTTTAATCAAAAGGCCTAGCTGAATATATTGTTGAAGGCAACAATACCTTTGAAACAGACAAATATAAGGCGATTCTTCTCATACGCCATCACCTAGCTGAGAGTCTCAAGGACCAGTACCTCACTATTGAAAATCCTCTTGACTTTTGGACAGAGTTAAAAAACAGATATGATCACCAGAAAACGGTGTTATTACAAAAGGCAAGATTTGATTATAAAAAAAATCTCATAATCCAGGATTTTAAATTCGTGGATGAATACAATTTGGCATTGTTTAAGATAGTTTCAATACTTAAACTATGTGGAGATGGGGTTACTGAGAATGACTTGCTTGAGAAAACATTCTCAATCTTTCACTCAAACAATGTGTTGCTTCAGCAACAATATTGTGAAAAGGGTTTTATGATATATGCAAGTCTAAATCTCTTGTTTGCTACTTGCCGAGCAAAACAATGAGTTATTACTAATGAACTCTACAATTAGACCTCCTGGATCTGCCCCAACCAGAAGAAAATTAAGCTACAGAAACCATAGTTTCATTCAAGAGATAGTTTTCTTATATGATGAGAAAAGAAATTAGTGTAAGTACAATATCTTGTAATATCAAGATTATTGAAAGCTCTAAAAAAGCAGATTTATGTTTGCCTATGGAAACGCAATAGAGAAATCATGTATGCATAATATTTTCCTAAGTCTCAAAGATTGAAAAGAACCTAAAGTATGAAATGAGATTCAATTCAAGATTTATGAACTTAGAATGTCATTATCTCGAGGGGGAGAATTAGAGAATCCCACATCCCTAGTAAGTGGAACACCAAGTATGGAAATAGACTTAAGGAGTCAGTCCAAAGTATGTTCACATTGGATATAGAATTAAGGAGTCATTCCAAGGGATTTATAACCTAATCATGTTGAGATAATAAGTAAAGGCACTATTGAATTGTACTACACAAAGGTCATATAATGGAG
>OVBA01003404.1:2614-28153 GCA_900406435.1 Lepidium aucheri | reverse complement strand
CAAAATTTTAATGAGAGGGAACCATTTAAGTTGAAAAAATGATCATGCTAAACTTAGGAAAGTCGAAACATGTAATTCTTGATCTCTAGTCCCTTTTGAGGACCGCACCAATAAGAAATAAGGAGTTAGACCCGTTTAGGTTAGTTTTGCACTTTTTGCATTTGCATTTGGAGTTTTGGAATTTATCTAGGTAAAGGAGCAGAAAAGGAGATAAAAATGGAGCTAAGGATGATTGGATCAGAAGCTAGGAAAAAGACACCTCAGTCACCAGCCTCAACCTATGTGTTGCAAGGAGAAACAAATCCATTACACTCGGACCATTCTGTCGGCCTCAACTCCTGAGGGCGAAGTTCAGAAGCATTCCTTGGTGCCAAGCTCGCGCAAGGACTCCGAGGACAAGATTTCTGGTTGACCAACTTAGGTCGGTTTGAGCATTAGGGTTATACAAATGACCCTATAAATACCCTTTAATCTCTATCTTGGCATTTTATCTGTTGTTTTAGCCGAAAAACTCTGTCTATTTTTTAGTTGCTTTCTTTTATGCTTGTTAAGGTACTTTGTTGATTATGATTATGCTTTAATGGAATTATTTTGATTTGATCTTCATTTTTACTTCCTGCTCTTTATTTTATTGCTGTTTATGTTTATGCTAATGAGATCTCCTCTGATCCTCCACTCTCAAGCCATGAGAAGTGAGTAAATCCTTGTGGATCTCAAGGATAGGGAAATCAGAGGTGAAATCACCGATCCACTCGCCTTGCGAACAATAATCTGATCCGATCTCTTCTCACATGGCCGAGCTTAAGGCCGATCTCTCCCTGTTCAAGAGAGATCTGATTTGGACAGAAACCTAAAGCTAGCGCTAAGGGAATCGGAGACCAAGTGCCATGTGAGTGATGGTTTGATCCACCGAGGAGAGATCTAGTATTGTGAATCGGCTGTTAGATGTTTTGGGCTGAACTTTAAGCTTCTGATTTGGCATGATCGTGGCTAGCACCGTAATGGATCAGCGGGATTTGGAAAGGGGTTTTCGCGGGATTTGGAAAGGGGTTTTCACCATGAGAACGGGTTGATCTAGCTTATCCCGGTCTAGTGATCACCTTATATAGCTTGGCGAGGTCAGATCGGCGAGTTTACCGCCGATCAATCACCTCCTATCCTCTAGATTCATGCTTTCTATCCTAGATTTACTTATTGCCTTTATCTTGCTCTGTTTATTGATCATTTCTCTGTTTTGGAAGTTTATGTTCTGTTTTTGATTTGTCTTTTAGTCTATTTTGTCCTATTGGCTAGATTGCAAGCTTACATGAAAACATAGCCTATCTTTGTGACAGATTGATAGGTTGCCTGGACTAGGATTTAGTATTAGGTAGATTGATTACAAGTAACTACTGAGTATTGGTTTGACATCCACCTACTTACCACTATGCTTCAATGATTTGATTGCTTGGCTTGAAAACCTTGTTATCACCTCTCTGGTTGGAATGTCATTGCTATTTACGAGTATCACAGACTTGGTAGAATATGTTTTTGCTTCAATAATGATGTCTTTGTTACCGTTCTAGCCAAAAGTGCCCATTACATTACTTGTGGTATTCATATAGTCAGTTTTGGTGAAGCTTTTGTTTGTACTGCGGTTTGTGCTTCTAACTTCGAAGTTGAGAGGCATCTACTCTGGTCTGATCTTACTGCTGTTCACAATTATGTCTCTCATTTTGCTTACTCCTGGATCCTTTTGGGTGACTTTAATGTGATTTTATCTAGTACTAAACACTCTCGTTGGCAGACTATTCTTTTAATCAAACTGGAATGATCAATTTTCAGAACAAGGTGCAAAATTGTGATTTATCTTATCTTGCTTATTCAGGACCTACTTTCTCATGGTGGAACAATTGTTCTTTAGATCTCATTGGTAAAAAACTAGATCGTACTCTAGTCAATTCTAATTAGATGAATGTTTTCCCCCAACCCTTTGCTAATTTTCATGTTGGAGGAATTTCTGACCATGCTCTTTGTGTTGTCCATGTTTCTCCTCCTGTCTCTAGCAATTGACGACCTTAAAGCTTTCTTACCTGATGCTATTTAGTTGAATCAGACTTGCTTTTGTGCAAAAGAGATTGCTATTAGAAAATGTGATTTTTGCTATTGAATTAGTCAAAGATTATAATCTCTCCTCGGCTACTCCTTGATGTGCTATCAAATTTGACATTGCAAAGGCTATCGCTACTGTATATTGGGATTTTATCTTATCTATTTTGAAGGTCATGCGTCTCCCTGATATTTTTATTTACTGGATTCAAATTTGTATCCTTATAGCATCTTTCTCAGTTTCCATTAATGCTGATCTTGAGGGTTTCTTCTCTAGTTTTAGAGGCATTAGACAAGGGTGTGCTCTCTCGCCCTATCTCTATGTCATCATCAACAATGTTCTGTCCAAGATACTTAATCTAGCTGCAGCTCGATCCCGCTTTTGTTTTCAATTTTTTTGTAAAAAAGTGCATCTTACTCATCTTAGTTTCACAGACGATATTTTAATTTTCACTGATGTTTCTTCTCGCTCCATCAAGGGTGTTCTTGAGACTATGTCTGATTTTGAAACCTTATCTGGACTCCACATTAATCTTGCTAAATCTTCTATTTTTCATGGTGGGAGAAGATTGCATGGTTCTGATTCGTTTATACAATCAGTAGGTATATCCAATTATTCTCTCCTCATTCGCTATCTTGGTCTCCCTCTTACTATTAAATCCATGGTTTCTACTGACTATGAACCTTTAATTGATAAAATTCGCTCCAAACTTATGACTTGTTCTGTGAAAACTCTCTCTTATGCTGGTAGTGTTCAACTTATCAAATTAGTTCTTCACAATATTATCAATTTATGGAGCTCAGTTTTTCAACTCCCTTGCAAGTGCCTTCAGAAAATAGAGAGTCTTTGTTCTGCTTTCCTCTTGTCTGGAAATCCTAATGTTACTCATAAAGCAAAGGTTTCTTGGGATATTGTTTGTCTTCTTTTGCATGAAGGCGGTTTGGGAATCAGGTCTCTTCGTACCTCTTTTCGCGTATCTGCTTATCATTTGATTTGGAGATTGATTTCTACTTCCTATAAATCTCTCTGGGTTGATTGGGCTCGTTGTTACCTCCTTCGTGAGAGTTCTTTTTGGGATATTAAAATTGGCACAAAAGTTTCTTGGATTTGGAGAAAACTTCTAAGACTTTTTTCTGAAAATTATGATTTCATTAAAGTTGACATCAGATCTGGAGAAAACTCCTTCTTCTACTCTAATAATTGGAGCTCTGCTGGAAATCTATTGAAGCTTTTAGGTGATTGTGCTCTGCATTACTTTGGCATTGCTCGTACTGCTTCTGTTAGTGATGCTTTCTCTAATTTGGGCTGGTTATCTCGTTCATTTATTGAGAGATGACTTCCTTCTATTATTTCCATTTTTCGTACAGCTCATCTTTCTATTCCTTATGCTGGATGTGATATTACTCTTTGGTGTTATGCTCACTCCTAACAAGTTTAGGGATTCTCTCTCTGCACACAAGACTTGGCAACAAATCCGTCTCTCCATAAGCAGGGTCCCTTGGCATCATATTATCTGGTTCCCACAGGGTGTTCCACGTATCTCTTTCATCTCATGGCTTGCTATACATCACACACTATAAACAGGAGTCCGTATGCGTTCTTGGGGATTTGATCAATGCTATGTTTTATGTGGTGAACATAATAAATCCCGAGATCATCTGTTTCTTGCATGCCCTTATAGCTTTACAGTCTGGATGAAAATTTGTGCTGGTATGCTTTCTCACTCATTCTCACCTGACTGGACTGCTACTATCTCATCACTCTCTTCGAGCTCTCATGGTCTCTTAGATTGTAATTTACTGAAGATGACCTTCCAGACTTATATCTACTATATTTAGAAAGAAAGAAACTCGAGGATTCACGGTCATATATGGACCCTTTCTTCTGTTTTGACTCGGTTTGTGGACAAAACCATAAGGAATCAGATATCTTCTCTATGTTATAAGCTCCTCATAGACTTGAGGGTTTACTTCATCATTGGTTTGAGATTCGAAGCATCTAATTTTTTTTTGATAGGTCTCTTTTGATGATCAATAAATTTGAAATTTCATCCAAAAAATATATATCTCTTTTCAAAGATTTTAAATCATATTTGTTAAATTATATAAGATTTTTTTCATAAAATTTTTGTGATGTAATATTATATTTTATTTTATAAAATATGATAAAAAGTAGGATTGAAATAATTATTAAAAATATATCAAATCTTTTATTATATATGATTGATTATTAAAGATTTAATTCGATATGGTTTCAAAAATAAACTTTTTAAGTTTTTGATTATTGTCCTAAATGCCTCCTCTTTTAAAAATATAAATTTTTACAAATTCGAAATTATTATTCTTAACACATTCTCTTTTAATATAATAGATGTATAAGGTATGTAACTTATTTGATCATCTTGATTAGAAGATCTTATAATTACATCACTTCTTAGAGAGGTCTTCACCAAAAAGACCTGTTTTCTCCATTCATATTGATCTTGCCTGCTGAGGCTTTGATTCATTGTATGAGACCCGTTTTCTCCAACTAAAGGTGACATAGCCGCTCTGACAGTCATCGTTATAGACACAAGTTTGTCAGCAAGCGCGGATACGACACTTGCCAGTTTGGGAAGGAAGTCACCACTTGATGGATCTGTTGTCTTCTCTCTTCCATCTTCGCTACTGTGTATCGAAGCAAGATCCTTCACAAGGCCCGACATATAGTTTAGAGCGCCATCATCATCCATGGGCTTGCAAGAAACTATCTAGAAACTCAAACTTGGAAATTTCCTACCAAAATAGACTAAGGAAAGAAAATGGGAATTCATGAAATAACTGGTGGAAACCTAAAATAATATGAGGAAAATCCCACTGATCATGCTGATCAAGAAGATCGGTCTACGACACTAACTCGATCTCATGAAATTGCTAAAGATTTGCGAGGTTGTCGGGAAACAAATCCTTATTAAGACGATGACGAACTGCAAACAACGAAAAAAATAAGCAACATCAAAATACCTCAAAAATCAATTAAAAAAAAACAATAAAACGCTACCCAAAGTAGGAGAACAAGCAATCCTAATATCAGCATTAACATTGGGAACCGAAGCTTCATCAATCTCAACAAAGAAATAGCGGTCTTTCCAATCAGTTATCTTGGACAGCTTGCCACTCAAAAGAGTAATGAGGCCCTACCACTCAAGATGCATGTCGAATCTTTCACCTTCCACTCGAGAATCATGTCAAAGTCTTTTTCCTTCCACTCGAAGCCAAGATCGTGCCATCAGTTCGGGTCGATCACATTCACCGCTCAACGTCATAATACAAAATGATAGATCCAGTCGTTGTTTCTGCTCGAGTTGATAGGTCCATCTCGGAGTAGTGGATCGAGTCGTCTCAATGGCCCAACTTGGAGTGATGGATCGGAACGAGTCAAAGGGTCACTGCAGCTGATGGGGCGAATCGGCTATACTCTCGCCAACCCAACTACGCGATTCGACCTACGGGGTCAGGTCAACTATTTTGCTGAGTTTTTTTAGTTTTGACTTTTTAAGGTTTAGTGGGGAATGAGTATAAATACCCATTCGATGCCATGAAAACATCTATCCATGTTTTACCGCTTGTGCAAGAAACCTTGAGCTTTTGTTTTTGTAATTTCAAAACAAAATTCTACTTTGGTTTTATGATCTTTTAATGCAATTTAAGTTTAATTTCATTCGAGTCTACCTTACTCTCAATTTTGCGATCATGACATTTACTTTGATTTTTGCTTTGATTGTTTCTCCAATGGCTTCTAAGTAGATTAGGTAAGGTTCTTGAGGGAATGGATTGGACCAACATGGATTTTAAGTCTTCTAGGTCACTTAAGAGTATGATAGCTTAGATCTCTTCTATTTCGCTGACGTTAAAGTTTATTTCTTTCTGATCAGTTGAAATATGTACTTAGATATTTTAGAAGCCAAAAACTATTTGATGAATTGTCCAATTTGACCGTTCCAGTGATTTACATTCTTTGCTCAAGAGATTAAATGTCTAAGGTGTTTATTAGGCTCGATTTAGTTGTTGCTTCATGCGAGTTAGGTTGTTAAACGCTTATGATGATAAGGTATGTTGATAGCTTTTCTGAGAATGTTTGCCGCAAGAGTGGGTTCAGTAGTTCTGAACTAATTGCCTAGAGGTCTGCTCTGTTTGAGTTTTGTTAAGCGATTTAGTAGATTTAAGTGAGAAGCTGGATCATGATATCCACTCCTTAAGAACCTTTCTTTCTCACTCGCTGCTTAATTCTTGCACTACTTGATTTTCTGTTTTCAATGTAGTGTGTCGCTGCATTCTGTTCTGCTGCTTTTAATTTCTTAATTAGATTTGTGATTGCTTGTTTGTTTTTTATTTTTTTCATGTTGTTTAAATTGCTCATTTAGTTTGATAGATAACAAACCACTGAATCGATTTGGCTTGAATTAAAGTAGCCTATCATATTCTCATTGCTAGTTACACTCCCACTTAGATTGACAACGATTATACTGCATTGACATCTTAGTGTAATAGGATTTGACGTAGTGGCAGCCAAGGTTGTTGATAAGCTTAACCTAACGAGCATACAACACCCATAACCATACTCCCTCGCGTGGGTACAAAAAGAAAATAAGGTCAAGGTAACTCGACAAGCTCTTGTTTCATTTTCTATTGGCAGAGCCTATAAGAATGCAATCCACTATGACATAGTCCAAACGGATATCTGTCATCTTCTATTGGGAGACCTTGGGCCTTTTATATAAAGGTAACACAAGATGGCTTCCAAAATACGTACAACTTTCTCTGGATTAAACACAAGTTCACGCTTAAGCCAACACAAATGATTCAAGCAGAAAAGCTTGTTCCACCAGCTACTTGTGTCACAGTCTGGTCTATGCATTAGTCTCAACACCTCATGATACGAACGTTGGCACTGGGATTCCAAATCTGTTGCAACCAGACATGAAAAAATCAAGGACGTGTTCTCAGCAATCCCACCTTCAGGACTAATGCCGCTTAGAGATATTTAACACCATATTTAACACAAGAGGAGTTAAGGAGACAAGTGGAGGAACTTTCAACAAAGGGATTCATAGGCGAGAGTCTTAGTCCTTGTGCGGTTCCTGCACTCTTAGTACCCAAGAAGAATGGAGATGGCGAATGTGCGTGGACAGCAAAGACATCAATAAAATTACTATGAGGAATAGATTACTTAACCATCAATGTTTTATACTAAACTACTCAATGTTTTTTATATATGTGAAATTCCTATTCCATCAACTAAAACAATTATATACTCTCTCGGTTTAGTTTTAGTTGATGGAATAGGAATTTCACATATATAAAAAACATTGAGTAGTTTAGCTTTTTTAAATAAAATATGTTTTATTACAAATTTCAAAATAATTTAATCAATCACAAATTGATCTGTAGAATTCAAAGAGTCAAAAACACAATAAATTTTGTACAGATTTCTTAAAACATCAGCTAAAATAAAACAATTTTTTTCTAAAACATGAATTATAAGTATTAAAAATCATATAAACCACAAAGGGACACGTGTCAGGATAAGAGAGAGCCAAATGGAACATATCTCTGTCTTGGAATAAGACAAGTATTCGAAGTAGGTCCAGAGAATAAGAGACAAGATCGCCGTTCAATAGAACTCTTTTTTGCCATAAATCATTTTGGCCCCAACCGACCGATTTAACTGAGGTAAGTGGTTTTTACGGCTTGGCCTCCTTCTTTGTACTCTAGTTCAGTACAATCATGGTACCAATCATTGATTGTATGCTCCAAGGAGGGTTTCATTGGACTCCCTCAGCGACCTCCACGTTTGAAGAAATCAAACATAAACTCACAGCAACCCTGGTGCTAGCATTACTAGACTTCTTAGTTGTCTTCAAGCTTCACAGTGATGTATCTAAAATTGGGATATGATTTATGCTAAGTGGGAAAGGTAAACCCATCACCTACTACAGTGAGAAGCTGTTTGAGGAGTGCACTCGTTACAATGCATATGATCTTGAGTTCTGTGCCGTTGTGCATGCCGTAAAACATTGGCAACATTACCTATTCCATAAAGAGTTAGTACTTTACACTCACCATGATTCTTTTAAACATCTCACAATTCAGGCTAAGTTGTCTTTCTAATGCCGGATGGATTGAGTATCTCCAGCAATTCACATTTCTGATCAAGAATACGTCCGGAGTTACCAATAAGGTTGCTAACGCTTAAGCCAAAGCTTCATCACTCGCCTTCCTTTGGGTCTCTATGACATGGTTTGGTACATTTTTTGAATTGTATCCGACAGACCATTTTTCAAGCATATTCTAGAGGATGCCACGACAAGAAGGACCACTGAGTATATTTTGCATGAGGGGTTCCTGTTCCATGGCCATTGCCTCTGTATTCTAGATAGTGAACAAATCATTAGGAAATCTTCTTTGGTGTTTAGTAGAGGAAAGATCAGGACTTGGGATTCAATGTTACCATAACCTGACTTGACTCGTAACCATGTGGTCAACCGTTCCATTAGATTTGCTTCTTTTAAGGTCAACTATGATACTACACTTCGGGCCACAACCAATCTTACAACCTTGCCAGATACAACAAGATTACATAGAACTATAACTGATTTTGTCGAGATGCTTCGGGAGATACATGAGCAAACTAAACAGAATCTAGAAGCTAGCACCATCAAGTAAATGAAAGTAAAGGAACAGAAGAGGCATAGCCTTGACTTTGAAGAAAGAGATCTTGTGTGGGTCAACTTGACAAAAGATTGTGTGCCCACTGGGACATACAACAAGCTGAAGGCAAAAAGGATAGGACCAGTGGAGATCATTTCCTAGATCAACGATAATGCCATCGCTTGGCATTACCTGCTGATGCGACCACGTCTGATATCTTCAATGTAAGATATTTAATCAAATATGATCCTAGTTACTATGAACCGATCAAAGACCCACCAGATTCAAAGGCAAATCTTTCAGACTCGGAAAGATCTAGTGTTGCATGAGCTAACTCAAAATTGACATGAGAAGTGAGGAAGTGTTCAGTGGCCTACTTCCTTCATTTTGAGTTAGTTAATAAATCCCAATTTGGGTATTTTCTATTAATTTCCAATAATGAGTCTTTTGGACCTATTAGTTGAGTCGATCCAATTGTATGATATTTTATTATTTAATTAATTTAAGCACATGATCTAGAGTCCAATTAGAGTCTCGGACACCCTAGGGTTTTTTCTAGGCTATTTTATTGAATGAAGAAAAACATGAATTTGTCTAACCAAATTTTCTTGTTATGTGAATCACGAGTTCTAGACAAGATACATGTCCCTTTAGATCACCATAATCAAAAGGTTTAGCTGAAATTGATCCGTTGTGGTGCCAAAATGAGACCTCCAACCAAATTCATAGAATAATCTTCTTAGGTTGATTATCTTCTAATCAACGTGATAACTGATGCAGACTCCAAATGGAAAATCTTCCAAAGTTTTTTTGGTATCATTGAATATTTTTTCTCTTAATTATCATATATGGTTTGTAATCAAAACGAAAATGTAAAAATCCAATTGTAACATACAACTAAACCTCTTTAAACTAATACTAATATAAAGAATTGTTAAATTTCTTGACTCTTTATTTTCTACAATTTTGTTTTGTCAGCTGGATCGACAAGACTCGATCCATAACACCAACCCATCTTTATCCCTAAAACCCTTTATTTTATGCAGTGGGGCATGTAACCCCTTCAACTTCAGTCGTCTGGCCTATTAGGTAGGACATGTAACCACCAGAATGAGAAGAGCTCGTCATTTTATAGAATTTTAAAAGCTTGATATTTTAAGGAACATCATCTTTATGAGAGCCTTGGTAAGTAAAAGTACTACTATGAGGATAAGAAACGGTCAATTGACTTTGGTATGACATGACTGGTATATTTGAATATTTTCTCAGTTTCCATTCATATTCTGTATCATTTCTTTCATTTAGGATTCATACACCTTCATTTTAGTATAGTTTTACATTTTTTTGAATTTTAGAGTCGTAGGAGTATCAAGTCGCACATTTTCTATTTCTTGAAATTTTTAATGTGATTTTGAAGCTATTATGGAGATTGCAGACTTGGAAAAGAAAAAAAATGGAGGTTTGTGATGGTTTTTCAATCTTTTATACTAAGTAATCTAGTATCCTAATGCATGAAAATAATCAATTCGGTCGACGGTGAGGAATCATGATAATGGAGTAAAGATGCATAAAACCCCAAACCAAAGCTTTTGGATCAAAATATAGACCATTTGGTTGATATTTGAGGTCGATAAAACAAGCATGAAATGAGAAACTGGTTCTGGTTGATAATCTATGTCAGTAGAAGCCTTCAATTAAACGGAAATGGATGAAATTTTGACAGAAGATAGCCACATGAGTTAGCTTTCAATTGGCAGTAGTTTGAGGGCATTTTAACAAGAGATTAGGAAGATATGAAGTTTTTACTAAAAATATGTCACTATGGAGAAGAAAAAGTCGTGAATAGACCAGGTCGATCTCCTCTAGACCGACAGGTCTCATATTTTGAAAAAATGTCTTAACTTAATTAGACCGACCATACTAGCCACGCCCGTCAAGCGGGCGGCAAGAGCAGCATGCACGTACTTGGTAGGCCAATGATCAATCTGAAGCATAAGATCAATTGGTCAAACCCTAGGATGATCCTTCTAACCTTGTTTTGTGAAAAAACCTGGTTTTAACTTCTAATTTTACCTTGTTTGATTTAAGTTGTACCCAGACAATTTTTGGATATATAGAACTAGGTTTGGGTTTTTTTGGAGATGATGCTTTCATTATTCTTTTTCAAACAAATTTTGAGTTTTTTGTAAGCATATGGGTAGAAACCTCTACTCTAAGGATTTTCTAAGAAGATTTAAGAACCCTTTTTATTTCTATTTCTATTTAATTATGAGTTCTACTTATTGCTTTTTCTTGTTCTTTTCTGTTATGCTTAAGTATTTTTCTAATAAGGTTAAGGGTTTTCTAGGGAATTCATGGATTGGTTGGTTAGCTCCAAATAAGGATTATCCTATGTGTTTTTCATCTACTGTTGTGCTTAAAGCTTAAGTTGGACTGATCACCTAACTTATGATTTTAAGTTGTTTAGCACACCAAAATTATTTTTTAAATGTCTGAAAGAACATAGAAGAGCAAATTGTTCTTAGCTAACAAAAGCTGATGTAAAGGTAATTTGTGAACATATAAAATTTGGATGATAATGCATATCTAGAATTGTAGGTTCAAACAACAAGTTAGAATCCTAGGTTGCTAGATATAGTAGTCGACATCATGACAGTGGGTTTGCTATATAGTAGGGTTTCAAGTTCAAGAATTGATATAATTGTTCCATGAATAGTGATCTAGCTTGCAATCCTGATTTCCTGTGAATTATCCTGAACTTGATGCTTTATTTATTTGAATTTACTTTGTTTTTTTCTTCATCTTTAATTGCTTGAATCACAACCACTATATTACTTCTTAGCTTAAGTTTTTTCTAGGGATTGATAGTGTAACTCTTGATCCTTGTGGATTTGATCATTTTATTGCTACTTTATTTGTTGTGCACTTGCAGTAAAACTCTATGTATCAATGTCCCATTAATTCTAGTAGATACCCCAAGAGCTAAAAGTTACATGAAACCTAACATTTATTTAGATCTTACGGTAAATCAGTTAATTGATCAAAGGTAGATCAATTAATTGATCAAAAGTCAAGCTCTTGAAGAATTTCTATAATTATATACTTAATCAATCTAATGGATGTTCTATTAATTTTGGGAATCATACTCCCATATTTAAGGAAACTATATTTTTCGGTTGAGACTTCACTATATCAGGTAGATATTCAGTTAAGTCGGAATATATTGTTGGAAACAAGAACAGAAATAAAAGTAAAGTGAAGTATGTACCAATGATCGATGATTTGAGTCATACACATTGAAAATATCATGCCTTCCCCCCCCAAATATACATGAATATTTCATGTGGCAAGTGATCTCAGAATGTTTACTAGTTAAAGAAAGAGAAAACATATATCATCGAAGTTCAAGATGTAACACTAGATGTTCAAGATGTGGTACTGACTTGGAATCTGTAAATTACATATGATTGAGCAAGTCAAACCTAACATTAAAGACAATCTAAATGAAGGAAAACACAAGATCTAGCAACATAAGCATCAACCAAGCATCAAATCCCCCACCCCACTAAACCCAAACTCATTTTTTATCTACTCAGACATAGCAACTAAGAAACCAATGGATAAACTTATAAAGGAAAACAAAATGAAGAGATATGGAGAAGAACTTAGAGGAATCACTAGATTGACTAACAGATCTCAAGAACTACATAGGTCTCTCAAAAACTCAGTATTTTCCCTCCTTTAGATCCTACTAAGGAGATAAAAAAAATTAGGTTTAAAGTTTAGGAAACAAATGGGTTGACCCGGGATAAAAAGATATAATCAAACTAAAAATAACACAAAGATTGGTGGCATCGACCTGGAGTTTGATCTCACATTCGAGAAGGGAGGTGTGCTTCACGTCGACCCATTTCTTCGACCAAGAGGTCGATGGCATTATCCAGAGCATCCTTGGGATAGTTTGAGTGCATCTTTTCTCCAAAAACTCCATATGCATGGTTGTGATACCATCATCAAGGCAAAAATATCCAAACAAAACTCCAAGTCACTAGAAGTGACTCAAAACAAAAGAATATGTGAGTCGATCTCCCTAAAACTCTAATATGCAAAAGATACAAATGATTTGTCTAAAATGAGAATGAATGAATGTTAAATTATGTAAAATGATGCAAAATAATAATTCTAACTAAGCCTATGAACATATATGACATCCGAAATCTTTTAGAACTCATGATTTTCCCTTGGATTCTTAGAACATCTGGAAAGTGGGGAATGCTATGGGGTTTTTTGGATCTGGATAGAGAACCAAGAGAAACCATTTAGATTGCAGAAAACAAAGTTGAGGTATGGTTCAAATTCCATGATCAAATAGAGGCTGGATAGGTTCCCCATAAAAAGATATCGAGTCCCAATAATCTATGGGAGGCTGTAGTTAAATCATCGATAGGTAATCCAAGTTTTACTGGATATCGAGGCTATGTGGATATGATTCTAAAAGAAATTGGACTTATTTGTCTGGATTAGGTTGCTTATGTTTTCCAAATGTAAGAGAAGATATTTATATGGGGGCACAAGGAGTAGCTAAGTGTTTATATCTGTTTCATATCAAGTTTGAAGTGATCTTTTTGGGCCATCAAATCTTTCTTTGCAATCCAAACCTCTGAAATAACATGTACCACCGACAGTTCAGAAATCCCAAAAATTTGGTCTTGAAGATTGGCTAACCGTCTCTCAGTACCTAAAAGAGTTTGACAGATTTAGAAGACTCGTCACGTGTTTTTTCCCTTCATCTGATCACTAGAGTTCTCAATAGTAAGAGAGATATGTTAGTCCGTAGTGCACATGGACTTTCAAGAAATTGCATTCATATAAGTCAATGTTTTTTTCTTGACTTCTAATATTTATATATATCCAAAGTTTATTGAAAAAAGACTAGTACTTGTTATATAACAAAACAAATTGGTTGCAAATTCATTTTTTTAGGTAATATATCAAAAAAATAATTAGTCGATAATATCTTTTAGAGGTTTGACTGTTTGTGTGATTTCCAGTTAGAAATTACATCACAGAGCATTTAAATTCAAACCAGATAAATATCACAAATAAAACCATAGGGAAATGATAAAAATATACCAAAATTTCATTTTGAATGCAGCAATATATCCCAATTAAATTCATCTCTAAAAGTAACCAATGAGGATAGTGAATTTATAATTTTAACCTTAATAACCAAACAAATAATATGGAAAGATAATTACATTTGTACTCTTTGCAGATATTGCAGACTTCACGTGAAGTCTCCGTACAAAAGACTTCACATGAAGTCTACTAGTTTTATGAGAAGACTTCAGGTAAAGTCTACTCCTTAATTTTATATTTAATTTGAAATTAAAATACTAATTATTGTTATATGCTTATAAATCTGATTAAAAAATCTAATAATAAACAAATATGAAGCATTAGAAATAAATTTCGCTTAAACATGGTCAAATAAAATCAAAGAAGATCAAACCATAAAGTTTATAAACAAACTATATCATGCTATAGAATTTAGGGTAATAAGCAAGATATGGTAATCATGTGGAATTTGTAAATTTTTTATTTGAAAAGTAGAAATGGAATACAAGAGGTAAATTATGCACATATTTAGAAAGTATACGAATTTGGTCTAACATTTGGAAATATTTGATTTGTGGTATAATATTTACGGTCTAGAATTTAGAATTTATAGTTTAGGATTTACAGGTTAGACTATACTTCATTTGATGTCTACTATTTACATGAGAAGACTTCGGGTGAAGTCTGCTCTTTAATTTTACATTTAGTTTAAATTTAAAATAGTAATTATTGTTATATGTTTATAAATTTGATTACAAAATCTAATAATAAGCAATATTAGGTATTAAAAATAAATTTAGCTAAAAGATGGTCAAATAAAATTAACGAAGATCAAACCACAAAGTTCATAAACTAGTTATGTGTAATGGTTTAGGGTTTAGTAATATAAGATGGTAATCATGTAGGATTTTTGAACTTTATATTTGAAATGTAGAAATAAAATAAAAGAGTGTAAGTGTGCATCTTATATATTAAAGCAGAGACACTTTTATTTTACCATGTTATAAATTATATCATTAAATTAACCTAAAGTTCATAACAACTCTTAAAAATAGGTTTAAGATAGGTTTTGTTACAAATTTTATACAAAAATTCAAAATTTAAAAAAATATAATGGACAAAACTCCAAAAAACTAAAATTTAATAGAAATAAATCGGTTCTTGATTCGGTTTTGGTAGGGATTTGGATGACACATTCTGGTATTTTGTCGGGTTCAGTTTATCTAATACGGTATTTTAGTTATTTTGGTTTAGAACTTATCCAGATATTTTATTTTTTGGATAGAGTTTGGTTCGGTATAGATCGAGTTCAAATCTGAGTATTTATATATAAAAATTCAAAATTAGAAAAAAATTAATAGAAAAACTTGAAAAAGCTAAGATTTGTTTCTTGATTTGGTTTAAATTCAGGTTTTTTAGGTGAAAAGTTTTAGGACTCATGAGTACTTTTTTCAGGTTCGGTTCCCTAAATTCGGATCAATTTTGGTTAAGGTTTTGGACCTGTAAAATAATCTAAAATTTCAATTGGGGTCTAACAAACTAAATGAACACGGTTTAAAAAAACAATCAAAACAATCAAATCTCGCATTATAACGCGGGTATAGTCCTAGTATATTATTAGAGTATAAGTATTGTTGGAGGTGGATCCGAGATCCTACTTCAATCCACTGAAAATGTGTTGAATATAAAAAAACCTGGTTGCAAGCCCTAAGTCTTCAACTCGGATAAGATATTCGACTCAGCAATATGTCTCATCTTGGAAGGTTCCACGAACCTGAAGGGAAGTCGGATGACACATCAGAAAACGATAAATGGAAGTTTTTCTGTTCCGACATGGAAAACTCCCACAAATCTAGCACGAATCTTAACAGATTTAGTCTTATAAGCAAGATTTGTAAATCTTTCTTTATTTTCTACACATGTAACCGCCTCTATAAACAATAAATAGAAGCACAATCCTTTGAAAAAGGGACCGTCTTTTTGGCATACAAAGTCTAATAAGAATATCAATTCGACAATCATCTCTTCTTGTTCTTAGTTAACTAGCTCTTGCTCCTAATCAAATCCACAAGTGTCCTTGCCCATTTTCTCCCACTCTTTAAATCAGGAACCACTGTTTTAGTACTCGTCGTACTAAGACCGGTTCCAACAAGTATTTGGTCTAATATTTGCATCTTATAGAGAAAATGTTCAATTTGCAGCCTAGAATTCACGGTTTAGATTTTAGGTTTAGGGTTTAGGGGTTAGAGTAAACTTCACGTGAAGTTACTATTATCAGGGGTTATTGCAAATTTCACGTAAAGTCTGCACATAAAATCTAAAATTTGAGATTGAAATTGGTTTGTGTAAACCAAAATTAACCAATGGTTATACCAGAAATTATACTACATATAAATGTGTTATTCTATTTGTTAATGCAAAAAGCCTAGCCATAATCAGGTCATCTTCCATATACTACTATTTGTCTTTACTCTAGCCCGCCATATTACTCTCAGATCTATGGTACTCCTCTTTTTTTAATGAAATTTGTAATACCCAAACTACCCTTAATTGATTAGAAAGAATACATTTTTCTCTAGACAAAAAAAACTGATCCAATTACATTTGTTTCCCAAAAACAAGTCTCCAAAAATCCAAATATTAAATATATATTTTAAAGTTAGTTTTCCAAAAAGGTAAGTTCCTCAAAAAAAACATGAAACATGTATATATTTTGTTTAGTTTCCTAATTCTAATTATTTTTTGTCAATCTATAAATAAATTTATTTGATTTTTTATTTTTAAAATATGAATACTAAAAATTATTCAACATTTAACTTAAAAAAAATTCTTTCTAAAAATCAAAATATATTAAAAAGATATATTTTAAAAATTTAATTTTGCTTCAAGTTATTTGAATTTATAGATATTTGATTTATGAATAAAAATATATAAACAAAAACTCTAATATGTAACGAAACTAATATAATTAATAATTAAATGTGAATGAAACTCATAACGCTAGTACCAATCCAATAGATAACAAACCCAATCTGATTAACAATTAATTCTAAATGAAACTTGTAACGTTAATACCAATCTAAAATTTGAAAGATCCAATTCGCACCAAATCTTCGTCAATATTTTACTATCACAATAATTATTAAAAATTTAAATGATAAAATTAGTATAACTTAGTTGAGTAGTTTATTATTATGATTTAGAGACTAAACTCAATGATATAAGACATGTGTCAACTCTACAATTATCTAAAAAGCTAAAGACTTATAGAATAATTTTTGAAAATGATAAGTGACATGTGTCAATATTACAATTCTCTAAAAGGTTGATTTTTCATGGTGTTAGACACCATCTCTATCTTTATATATATAATTAGGAAATTACAATTTACATAAAACTCATACAACTATGATCCACTCATTTGATACTATGATGCACTCATTTGATACTCTTATTGTAATATTTAATTGATGAGTATCAATATGTGGAGATATATAAACTAAAAATACAAGTTATAATGAAGTTAAACAATATTTTTTCTTGTAAAGATTATCACAAGAGTTTCCACATAAAACACCATACACTTTTGTTAAGACTTTGTTGATGTTAAAGATACTAAAGTCCAAAAATGTAGTTAAGTTACATAACAAAGAATGAATACAAGAATTGTAATGAAAATACTACAAGTACATAAATTCATTTGTACAAACAAACAAATGTAATTTTCACATTCATAAAACTAACAAAGATGTAAAATTTGAAAACTCTATACCCTATCTATACCCTAAACCCTAAATTCAAATTTTTTCTTTACTATCAACTTTTAAATTTTTGTTATAATATTAAGGGGGCCCACTCAGATTTTTAATTTTCCACTCATTTTTTGGTTTCTCTCCAAATTTTCCTCTCAAACAATTATATATATTAAATATTATATATGATCAACATAATTATTTAGCTAGTATAATGGTTGTAGTGTCTTTTAGTATATTAGAAATCATGATTCAAACCACACAAGTCTCATATAAGTCACATTTTTATGTTATTGATTTTGGTATCATTTAAATGATAAAATTAGTATAACTTAGTTGAGTAGTCTCATATAAATCTGATTCATTGATCAAAATATAGAGTAGCAAATCTCTGTTTCTCTAACTCTGTTTCCAACATTGTGGTATCAGAGCTTAGGTTATTGCTTTTGGGTTTCATTTGTGAGCAAGAAAAAAGAGTGAGTGATGGCGGCTAATGGATCAAACTAGCAGGCTTTGGTTCCCTTGTTCAAGGGTGAGAAGTATCACCAATGGAGTCTTAAGATGAAGACTTTGTTTAGGTCTCAAGATCTTTGGGACTTGGTGGAGAATGAATTCACGGATGCGAATCATGAGGTTCCTGATCAGAAGCTACGGGAAAACAGAAAGAAGGATGCTAAGGCACTCTTCTTTATTCAATCAGCATTGGCAGGAGGACATTCTGTCCCGGATTGTAGCAGTGTCTACATCACATGAAGCCTGGGAGATTTTCAAGCATGAATAGGAGATCAGAAGGTGATCCCAATGAAATCACAAACTCTTCGTGACAGATTTGAGACGTTGGTGATGAAGGAGAAGGAGACTATATTTGGGCAGAGTATCCACAATTGTAGTCAAATGAAGACATATGGTGCAACTATGTCAAATGAGTTGGTGGTGAGCAAGGTGCTTAGAAGCTTGACTTCTCGGTTCGAGTATATTGTGCCCGCAATCATTGAGGTAAACAATCTGAGCACTTACACGTTTGATGAGATGATAAGCTCTCAATTATCTCATGAGGATCGCCTTGATAAAATGGTTGAGAAGACAGAGGAGAAAGCTTTTCAAGTGAAAGGTGAAAGTTCACAGCAGAACTTTGATAGTGGTTATGGATCTGGCCGTGGAAGAGGCATAAACAATTCAAGGGGTCAAGGTAATGGCAGAGGAAGAGGTAGAGGTTACTCAGATAAAGGAGACAGCTCTTCTCAGTCTTACAACAAGGAAATGTATAAGAAAAGTATCCAATGTCACTATTGCAAAAAGACGGATCACAAGCAAGCAGATTGTTACAAGTGGTAGAGAGAACAACAACAATGAAACTTTGTTGAACAAGAAGATGAGCAACCAAGACTCTTTATGGCATACAAGAGTGAAGGTGAGTCTCGTGTGGTTTGGTATTTGGACAGCGGATGTTCAAATCACATAACTGGGGTCATGAAGTTCTTTAGAGAACTAGATGAATCATACAAGCAGAAAGTGAAGTTGGGAGATGATAATGAGGTTCAAGTTGAAGGAAAAAGAACTGTAGCACTACAAAACAAAACTGGTAAACTCAAACTCATTTATGATGTTTACTACATTCCTGATCTTGCACAAAACTTGTTGAGTGTAGGACATATTGATAGGAATCATTGCAGTATGCTATTTGATGAAGGAGTATGTACAGTAAAGGATAAGAAGTCTAGGTTTATAGTTGCAAGTTTGCAGAAAACCGTAATTTGTATTCACTAGAGTTGTTTGTCGCTAAGAGAAGTGCTATGGTTGCAAAGGTTTCAGATTCAAGACTTTGGCATCTAAGGTATGGACATTTACATGAGAAAGGTTTAAAGTTGCTGAATCAAAAAGAAATGATTACAGGGCTGCCAATGATAGAGACATTGGAGCTGTGTGAAGGTTGTATCTATGGGAAGCAAACTCGTAGGTCATTCCCAATAAACAAATCCAAGAGAGCTGAACCATGTTTGAAGGTGGTTCACGCTGATCTTTGTGGGCCAATGCAGATTGTTTCTCTTGGAGGTAGTAGATACTTCTTCTTGTTAACAAATGATTACAGCAGGATGAGTTGGGTGTACTTCTTGGAAATGAAGACAACAACGTTTCAGACATTTCAGAAGTTCAAGGCTTTTGTAGAAAAGCAAAGTGGACTAAAACTTAAAGTGTTGAGGATAGATAGAGGTGGAGAGTTCACATCACTTTAGTTCAACCAGTTCTGTGAGAGAGAAGGTATTCACCGTGACCTCACAACAGCTTATACACCTGAGTGGAAAGGTGTTTCAGAGAGGAAAAACAGAACCATGGTTGAGATGGCAAGAAGCATGATGAAGCATAAGAGTTTACCTAACAAATTCTGGGCAGAAGTGTGAGAACTGCTGTATATATTCTGAACTTGTCTCCTACAAAAGTAGTTATGAATCGTACACCATATGAAGCATGGACTGGCAACAAACAATCTGTAAGTCATTTAAAGGTGTTTGGAAGCATTTGTTACTCTTTGATTGATGCTCCAAACGGGAAGAAGCTCGATGAAAAGTCGAAGAAGTGTATATTTCTTGGATACTCCTCTCAATCAAAAGGCTATAGGTTGTATGATCCTGTGAGTGAGAATGTGACTGAGAGCAGAAATGTGGTGTTTGATGAGATTGGAAGCTGGAAATGGCATAAGGACGAGAATGGTGATTCAATTGAACTCATTCTAGAGGAAGATGAGGAGTAGGGAGGACATCAAAATTTAGAGATTGGTGGAAACACTCCTACGATTTCACCTATAGCTTCTACTCTCGATTCACTAGCAAGTAATAACAGAGGTAGGACTAAAGTGGAAGAAGGAGAACCGAGTTCTAGTCCTCCTTTGAAGTTCAGGTCTTTACAAGAGATATATGAGCAGCCTCACGTCTTCTTCTCAGCTGATCCAGTCAGATTTGTTGAAGCTAGAGTTAAGAAGATTTGGATACAAGCTATGGAAGAAGAGTTGGCTGCCATTATAAAGAACTAAACATGGGATCTTGTAATTCTCCCTGAAGGCAATACTCTATTGTTGTGAAGTGGGTATTTAAGACAAAGTATCTTGCAGATGGGACTCTACACAAGTATAAGGCAAGGCTTGTAGTCAAGGGATATACTCAGGAATATGGCATAGACTACGAAGACACTTTCTCACCAGTTGCAAGGTTTGACACTGTGAGAACCTTACTTGCCTTAGAAGCCTACATGAATTGCAAAAAAATTCAGTTTGATGTTAAGTCAGCATTTCTCAATGGTGATCTACTTGAAGAAGTGTATGTGGATCAGCCTGAAGGATTCGTGGTAGAAGGCAAAGAAGATCATATTTGCAGGATTGTATAAAGCTCTCTATGGGCTTAACCAAGCACCTAGAGCTTGGTACAACAAGCTTGATGCTTTCTTCTACAATTCTGGATTTGAGAAAAGCAAGAGTGAGCCCACTCTCTATGTTAAGATGCAAGGAGGTAACATTCTGATTATATGTGTATATGTCGATAACATTATCTATTTGGGATCATGGTCATCCTTGATTGAAGAGTTCAGGTCAAGTATGATGCAGAAGTTTGAGACGTCAGACATGGGATTGATGCATTTCTTTCTCGGACTTGAAGTTAAGCAAGAACCAGATGGTATATTTGTTTCTCAGCAGAAGTATGTGGTAGATATGTTGAAAAGGTTCAACATGAAAGACATCAATCTAGTTGATACTCCTATGAAAACAAGTGAGAAATTGCAGAAAGAAGATGGTACAAAAGAAGCTAATGTAACGCTGTACAGAAGCTTTGTTGGAGGTCTCATTTACTTGACTCACACTCGTCCAGACATATCTTACTTTGTTGGTGTGATCTTAAGGTTTATGCATTGTCAAACTAAGCAACATCTTGGAGCAGCAAAGAGATTGTTGAGATATATTGCTGGAACTGTGGACTATGTCTTATGGTATGATCGAGTTTCTGGCTTTGATTTGGTTTGTTTTACTGACAGTGATTAGTGTGGTTGTTTAGACGATAGAAATAGCACCTCAGGAAATGTGTTCTATCTTGGCTCAAGGAACATAAGTTGGAGTTCTAAGAAGCATGATGTAACATCATTGTTATCTTCAGAAGCTGAATACACTGCAGCAAATTCAGCAGATCAACAGGCGGTCTGGTTGAGGAGAATCTTAGAGAACATTGGTTAGAAGCAACAAAAGGAGACTGAAGTTTTGTGTGATAACAAAGGAGCAATTGCAATGACAAAGAATCTAGCCTTTCATGGGAGAACCAAGCACATTCAGACAAAGATTCACTACATTAGAGATTTGGTTAAAGAAGGATTCATCAAAGTGAAGTACTGCAACGCTGAAGAGTAGAATGCAGACATACTAACAAAGGCTTTGGCAGTTCAGAAATTTGTTTCCTTCAGAGACAGATTTGGAGTTTGCAGGTTTGAATCAAGGGAGGATGTTTGTATGTGATTCAAACATACGTTACGGTTTTTTAAGCAATAAATTGTTAGTGGGCTATTATTAACATTGTTAACAACTCCACTATCACCTCTACGTTTTGTCATTATGTTTATCGTTACGTCTTTTGTTGTTTCAAGTTCTTTGTGTTTCAATTTATAAACAGTTTATAATGTATGGCTATATATGGCAAACACTATGTAATCTTTTCTTTTATCAATGAAAGTATTATTCAGTATATTTTGTCTCTTGTTATCTGATTCATTGATCAAAGTATGAAGTAGCAAATCTCTGTTTCTCTAACTCTATTTCCAACATAGAAATCAGAGCTGCAAAGTGAGCATGTTCACTCTCATTTATGGTTTTAAATGAGTTTTTTGTTTGATTTATTTGGTTTTTGAATTTTTCACTATTTTTTGTTTCTGTCAGTTTGATTTGGTAGTGATGAAAATATTCTAACTCTTTAGGTATTCTTGGCAGAGTTCCTTTGGAATTGGAGGTGCAAACAGTTTCTGCACAAGCCCAGAAAATGGTTTCGGTGATTTGTCTTCACCTAACTCAATCAGAGAAGGCTGCTCAGGAGCTTTGAATATTCAGAGTCACTAAGAAGTAAGTAAGCTGTAAGTATATGTAAAACAGAAATTGTACTTACTTTCTTGTTAGTCTGTGTCGTTGGAATTTAACTGTGAGTTTCTTGTATTTTTATTTGTTGTAGCTGTTGCAAAGGCACTAAGGGGAGCTGTTGAAGGGAAGGCGTTGGCTCAAGATGAGGCTGCGGTAGATATGAGATAGAAAGGTCAAAGAACTTAAAAGTTGCAGCAGAAAGGTCATTCATATAATTTATTTTCTTCTTTTGAAAGCATGTTATATTGCTAATCATGATTTATTGACATGTGTTGTTACAGGTTTTCCAAGTCTCCTAATAATGACGTATTGATCAACATAGCTATATTGCTAATCATAATATTTTCTTAGTCGAATGCTGTTTTGTGGATTCTCTTTTTCTGCTAAAAAAATGCTTAATTGTCCTGGAAAAATAGAATTTAAAGCTGGCTTTTGAAGTAGGTTTTTTAAAGCCTTTAGATTTGTTTGCTGCAGTTATATAGTATGATTACTTCGATTTCTGATCTTGAAATGTTTGAACAGAAATCTGAATGGTTGAGAGTAACTTTACACAAATGGTTGGATGATGACTATTGTCTTGAGTCAACCAATGTAGAGATCAGTGAACTAGCTGCAAAGTCATACTATAGTTCATTGCGAGAGAAAGAAACTGACACTTCATCTCATGTTAGTTTGAAATCAGATTATGTTTCTATTGTTTGAAATCAGATTTTGGTTTTCAACATTTCCACTCAAATCATTTTCGATTGTTTTTTTGAAAATTTCTGGTGGAGACTTCGGGTGGAGTATCCGGTGGAATCTTCTAAGAAGTCTTCTAAGGAGATTTTTGAAAGAGACTTTTAGAGACTTTTAAGAAGACTTCTAAAAAAGACTTCTAAAAGAAACTTCTAAAGAGATTTTTGATTGTGTGCGTGATATAGATTTTTAGATTTGGTTATATAAATACATGTACAATATGAGTCACCAGCAGTAATGAGTCAATCTAATGAGTCAATCTGTACAATATGTATATTCACCAGCACTAATGAGTCAATCTCTGCTAAAATTGGTAAATCAATCTTAACTAGGGTCAATCTAGGTGGTTAATTTGTGTAGACTTAAGATTTCTTGTTATTTAAGATACAAGTTAGCCAATGACTGATAAAATATGAATCTGACTGTTTAAATCTAAAAACTTTGTGTAAGAGTCTACACAAGAGATGGGATCATAAGAGTTTTTTATTTTCTTAATGATGTAATTGCGTTTCTCATTGATATCAATAAGGTTTGGTTTAAGGTGGTTGTGCAGCGGATTCCATAATAGAAGAATATTCTGAGATCAAGACACTAGAGTATGTTATTACCTTGTATAGGAGCAATCCGAGGCTCAGGAAGTTGCAGAAATGGCCAACAGACCATAATTAGGAAAGCAAGAGATTGCCTAGTAGAATGCATATTTATGGATTGTTTACAAGAGAAGGTTTTATACATTTAAATATATGTTTATTTAATTGGACCAGTCCTAAACCTGAATGTTGCTTAATATTCGTGCGATTTACTTTTCAAAATTCTTCTACAAAAGTATTATTCACCTGAAGTGTACTCTATAATGAGCTAACTACATAGAATATTTCTAAAATTTTTACAACCATAGTATCAAACATACATAGAAAAAATATATTGAAAATATAAGAGAAAATTTAAACATATTTTAAATGCATTTATACATAAATGTACACATTTTAAATGCATTTATACATAAACTAGATGATATCCCGTACTGTGCATGAGTTTATCTCTCATGCAAATTTTTCATATACATTCTTATTTATACTATATAAATTTGAATATTTCATATTATTTTATACAATATATGTTTGTATTTGACTGAATAATTAAATTTGTAATATGTCTGTATATTACAATTATAAACTAAGTTTACGTTTTTATTATGTTACTTATTGTCATTATATATGACTGTATCATTGTTATTATTATATTACTCAAATTAAATTTTTTATGTATAATTTTTAATACTTTTTTATACGGGTGTAGCATCTCTCTTTTTTTCTAAATTTATTTTAAGCATATGTAACTTTATATATCTGACAGTATAGTACTATTTTATAATATGCCTATCAATTATTATCTAACTGGAATTGAATACACTTACAACTTTTTAAAAACGTTTTTTTTTTGTTTTGCGTTTGATGATCTTAAGTAACTTTAATTACTATTAGTTATTAAAAAATAATTTTGAATGGATATGTTATATTAAAATAAAGTAAGGTTTCTCATAATGGATAAAATAGTAATTATTGATACAAATATTCCAAATAAATTTATAATTTACTATATAATAGATAGTGACATGTTATACATACAAAAACATTTTAGCCCATGCTCATATATAAATATAGTTTTTTTAAATTCTTTTGACCCATATTGGTTTATGGTTTTAGATAATTAATTTTATTTTAAAATGTTATATGAATTTAAATTTTCATTTATTTTTGTTAAATTTTTAAGTTAGAACTAGATGACGTCCTGTAATATGCATGGGTTATGTAATATTTGTTTGTTTTAATTTTTTTATGGTTTGATTTGTATGTGTAAATTTAATAATTAATTAAATATATATATATATATATTTGATATATTAAAAATAAATTTATAGTGATCACCAGTGTTATACACGAAATATATTTTTTATCTCTGTTTACTTAAACTTTGACGCATTATAATTTTGCATATAATTTTTTTGACTCGTGTCATTTACGTTTTGACTTATGTTTATTTATGTTTTAG